>RJWM01001513.1:30969-153700 GCA_004363535.1 Dasyprocta punctata | reverse complement strand
TGCTCTTGCTCCTTTTACTTTGGCTGCTTTTGTTCAGTTGCTGCCTTGAAGTGCTGTCCCTGTGCCATGCCACCCTGCCTTGGAGCCAGCTGATTGTGGACTGAAACCTCCAAAAACTGTAAGCTAAATAAACCTTTCCTTCCCTAATTTTGTGTGTCAGGTGTTTTGTCTCAGCAACGAGTAAAAAGTAACCAAGACATAGGTGTTAGGTATTTTGTCTCAGTGACAAGAAAGATGACTGAGACTGCAACCTTTTGGTATCTTCTGTTTTAACTAGTTTTCTGAACTCAAGCCTGCTAAAGACATATGTAAATACAAATAATTACTGAATTTTTTTTTTTTTTTTTTTGCCTTTTTGAGACAGGGTTGCACTATGCAGCTCAGGCTGGCCTTGAGCTCACCCTGTAGCCCGGATTGGTCTTGAACTCACAACAATCTTTCTGCTTCGGCCTGCTGAGTGCTGGTATTACAGGCACGCACCACCATGCCTGGCTGAATACTTAAATTCTGAGGACCTGATTTCACCTAAAATTTATCGGACCTAAAATCCCTTCTCTTTCTCTCCAAACTCCCTTTCTTTTTCCAGCACAGTATAATCTTCATACCATTAGGATTTTTCATGTAACAAGTTATATGGATGACCATTCATTTATAAACACTGTGCTAGGTTGAGGTGATAAAAATGGGAAAAATACAAAAATTAATAGGGCACTGTAGTTCCTACCTTCAAACAGCTCTGTATCTTGAGAAAAAGATTAAATTACTGAAGATAATACTGAAACACTTGAAAAAATGTCATGTTGTCTTATGGGTTTAACTGCTGGCTATTTAATAAGTAACAACGTAACACAATACATTCATAATCTGTAATTTGTATTTAAGGAGCAAAGATACATAAGTCTGAGCTATTTAAAAGCAACCGTACTGCCTTTTAATCTTGTAACCCTACCATCTGGCAAAATTCTTAAAGCAAAGAGTCGGCAAACTTTTACTAAATGAATAAATAAAACAACAAAAATAATACACTTTTAACTCCTCGTCTTTTATCTCTCAGTCTATATGCATGTATCCAACTGTATGGTCAAGATCTTGCACCCACCCACACACCCATCCATCCACCCACCCACCGACCCATATTTCCATCCAGTATGTACTGAGTGCCCACTATGTGTCAGTTACAGTACTTCATTAAGTGCTTGTATGCAGAAGCAAATTTATTTTATGGCAGATGATCAGTCTGTGAAAATAAGAAGTAAAATGGCAGTAAGGAGTTTTATATAGGTTGGTAAGAGTCTCTGATAAAATGATGTTACAGGAAGAAATTAAGTGAGTGATCACATTATTATTGGGAAGATTTCCGGCAGAAGGAAGGAAGTACTAGTAGGCTCTGAGGTGAAAGCCTGCTTGGAATGTTCTGTACAGAAGAAGGTCAAGGTGTCTATACAATAGTTAGGATGACCATGAATATAGAGAGAAGGGTTTTGAATTAATTTAAGAGAATCATATAAGGCTGAAAAGTTAAGATTTCAAATTAAGATACCAAATTAGAGACTAATGCAATAATATAAGAAAGAGATGAAGGTAACTAGAATTACAGAGTGGTAGCAGTAATGGTAATGAAGTAATTGGATTCTGGACTCTTCAAAATACACAATTTGCATTAGTTCGGATACAGATATTAGTATGGATACAGGATATTAGTACGGATCAGGTTTGTAGGCTGAGCAACTGAAAAAAATAAAATCTTGAATTTCATAAACATTGTTTGATGTCCCACAGACATTAGAAATATCAAGTAGTCAGATGGCTGTGTGAGCCAGAATAGAAAACAGTAAAAGAAATAATAAAATCATACACCATGACCATGTCAAATTAAAAGCTAAATTCTTAACCTAATCTTCCCTAACTAATCTTCTAAATGTCTATCTTATATTTTCTGCACTAGATACCACAATTGACTCAGGAACCTGGGAGTCACCTGAATTCCACCCTTCAACTTATTCTCACTTTCCAATCAATTATCAGATTTCAAGCTGTCTTCTAGATTGCTTCCATCACTATGTAACTATATTTCACATCTTACATCTCATATTTTGACTATTGCCACTGATCCTTAACTCATTCAGCCTCAATTGTAGCCAATTCATTCCCTCTACTACTGCCAGACTGCAAAAAAAAAATTATGATCATCTTTATATCATATTGAAAGTCTGTTAATGGCTACTCACCTACTACGAGACAAAACTCAAGCTCACAGTGTAACAAAGCCTTTTATGACCTGGTCTCCATGCATTTTGAACTTCATCTCTATCATCATACAGTGATCTAACAATTTTTATTTCCACATAGGTTGCCAAGTGCATCATGCTCTATGCTGTTGTACAAGCTACTATATTATCCTCTATCTGGACTGCATCCTCATTTACCTTGCTTAGCACATTACCATTTAGTAGACAATAATTCGAAAATATTTTAAAACCTCAGCTTACATAAGTAGAGGAAAAGTCATCTTCAAACTAGAGCTATCTCATTACCACATCTAAAAGAAACTTATAAAAGTATTTTCCAGACTGCACAATCAGCTCTATACGCTATACACATGTAATGAACACAAGCTATTACATTTTTTGTAAAAATAAAATGTGCTGGTTTTAGTGGTGCACATCTGTAATGGCAACTCTAACCAGGCTAAGACATCAGGATTATGAATCTGAGGTCGGACTGGGCTACAAAGCAAGTTCAAGCCAGCAAGGACTGTATAGTGATATTCTGTCTCAAAAAACCAAAATAAATTAATAACAAGTCACTGCTTCTAAAAGATAGCAATGTTACATAAAAAAAATGCCCCACCAAAAGATAATTAGCATACTTTAAGATGTCTTCTAGTGAAAGAAATTATAAAGCTGTAATTGCAAAACATTAATAACAATCTTTTTTACTGAATGATTATTTTCTACTATCTTATACTTTATTCTTTTACTATGCCTTTAAAATATATACCCCCTGCTGGGCATGGTGACACATGCCTCTAATCCCAGAACCTTGGGAGGCTGAGGCAGAAGGATTCCAAATTCAAGGCTAGCTTGGGCAATTTAGTGATTTGGTGATATCCTGTCTCAAAATAAAAATAAAATTTTTAAAAAGGGTTGAGGATGCAGCTTAGTATGAAGGTCCTGGGTTCAATCACCAGTACTGTGAAAACAAAAATAAAAACAGCAAAAAAACACATGTACCACTTCATTACTTATATTTCTACTATCTTCATCTTGATCTTATTTTTGCTATTGCTTCCTCTGAATTTAAAATTTAAAAACAAACCTACTTCTTTTTCCTCTAATTTTATGCTACCTTTGCCGAGTTACAAAGCAATCACTCCCATTTCCAAGTGATGATTATTCTGTATCTGATTTGCATATAAAACAAAAGATGGAAATTTAAACTATATCTGAAGGAAAACTGGTAAATTTAAGAAAAGTTAGGATAGAAAAATCCTTTTCTTAATTTTTAAAAAAAAATTCAAATGACTGGAACATACAGACCTTGCTTAATTCAAAAATCAAAAATTCAAAAGACATAAACACCCCTCACAACCTTATAGTATTTTCAGTGCCTTGACTAGTTAGTAATGCTGAGAAAGCTCCCACTTTTTGGATGACATGTTAAAAACTGGATAATGAGTATATGCTGGACATATGAGTATACACCAGTTACTTATTACATATAGTATTTGGGCAAGACATTTAACCTATACAACGCTTCAGCTTCCTCATTTGTAAGATGGGAGTGATGATAGTATCTATCTCACAAAACAAGAAAAGAGAAGCACAATCGCCTTATTATTACCAGAATCAGAACTGGTAATAATAGTTAGCATCTTTGTACCTACTGCATATCTAAGCATTTGACAAATACAGATATTTGATGAGTACTTGCACTTACAAGCCATCTTTTTTTCTATATAGTTCTGCATATCTTGTTTATACAGTCTTGATTTTTTTCTTTTTGGTGTATACTACACTTTATTTATACAGTGCTGTAATATTTACTCATTGTACTGTACAGCACAGCACTATAGTTTTATGTTGTCATACATTACAGTATTGCATATAAGAGTTATGCAAATAAAAAGCAAAGTCATCAAGTTTGAGTTTCCTTTCACTATTTCTCTGTTCTGAATATTGCTTTGTGCATACTATACACAATTCCTCAGCTACTGACCAATTCATTTAACAACCTAGTCACAGGAAGAGAACTTGTCATTAAACAAGGAATGTTTATATTAATTTTTCAGAACAACTCCAGTGTTTGTGGGGGAAACAACTTGAACCCTCTCTTTCTTGCACACCTTGGCCAAATCTTCAGAATATACCCATAATCTAACATTTGTTCACCTCTAACCCACTTATCACTCAAGTCCAAGTTCACTTTCTCTTGACTGGATTATTACAATTATTTAACTATTCTCTTAGTTTATTTCTGATTTTGCCTCCCTACGATCTATTCCCAACAAACACCCACAGATCCTTTCTAAAAGTCAGTCAGTCATGTTACTCCTCTGCTTTAAACCTTCTAATGACTTCCTACTTCACTCAGATCAAAAGCTAATCTCTGACCAATGTCTCACAAGGCTTTTCAAGATGCAGCCTTCTTCTTTTTGTGTGTCCTCATCTCAAAGCAGGGTCTTCCTTTGCTTTGCCTACTTTCATCATTCATGCCCACTTGCAGCTACTCTAAAATATAACAGCTACTTTCTCATTCACATTGTTTTCTTTTTGCTCTTTGCACAGATTCACAGGACTCATTGTCTCAACTCATTCAGATCTCAGTCTAAATGCTGGCTTGTCAGGAAGGCCTTCTTACCACTGTATTTAAATTTGCAACCCGTCACAACCATTCTGCGCACTTTCTCTCCCCTTTGACTGCTGCATTTTGCTCTAAAACATAATTTTAAGCCCTAACTTGCTGCTTGTGATACTTTCTTCATGTTTTTAAATATTAAAAAGATACAGAATTGAGAATCATTTATTTTTTAAAAATAGAATCACTGTGC
Source organism: Dasyprocta punctata (assembly GCA_004363535.1). Taxonomy (NCBI): domain Eukaryota; kingdom Metazoa; phylum Chordata; class Mammalia; order Rodentia; family Dasyproctidae; genus Dasyprocta; species Dasyprocta punctata. The sequence goes on along the minus strand of RJWM01001513.1, from coordinate 148,650 downwards.
AAATTATTGATGATTTTTTTCATTCAAATTATTATCCTTCAATATTCAAATATTTTTATTGGAACACCCAAGATTACATTTTTTCTAAAGCAGTTTTTATAATTTTTCCTATTTAGGTTGCTTTGTATGTTACCTTGCCGATTAACTTCATTTTGAAGTAGCTCTTCCATTGCCTCCTCCTCTGCAATATCTAAAGGTGTGTCTCCTTCACTGTTGACAGCTCCTACATGTGCTCCCTGACCAATCAAAAACCTGTAAAGTCAAAGGAAAATTAATTAAGCTTCCACCAAAACTTTCATTATCTCCAAATGTACTGATTTCTTAATTGATCTCCATGCTTCTAGTCTCATCATCATAAACGAGAATTCTTAATCTGTTGTTCACACACAGAATTCAAAAGTCATAAAAATTCTTTTGGCTGGGTGTAGTGGCACACATCTGCAATCCCAGCACTCCAGGAGGTTGAGGCAGCAGGATCATAAATTGCAGCAAAGTCTAGGCAACTTAGCAAGACCCTATAACTCAAAAAATGACAAAGGATAAGAGAGCTCAACCTTCAATCCTCAGCACCACAAAAACAAAACAAATGAAATAAAAGAGCAGATGTGTAACTACATCACAAATACTGTTTTCCTAGTATCATTAAATGAATTTCAACATAATTGGCTTTGAAATTTCAAATTAAACTTGGGTGACTAAAGTTCAATTACATTTTATTTTTTGAGTTCATTTTATCTTACCTTATCCTATACATTTAAAACATAGTTCTAAAAAAGTATGCAAAGGGATTCCTCAAACCTACTGAAGGGATCCAGACACAAAAAGGTTAGTAATCTCTTTCCTTGTGTCAACTGCACATTCCCAAGAGTCATTTATCAACACTGCCAATGTCAATTCCCAAGTTAAGAATTTGTTTAATGGCATTACCATGCAAGAAAACATCTATGGCCCTCAGTGATGCACTGTTGCCTTCTTTTTCAACTTAATTCTTCCTGTGTCACACTTTAGGCTCCAGAAAATATGAAACTACTTGTGGTTCTAGATCAAACCAGTTTTGTTATCCTTGATTTTTCTTTCCCATATATAAAAAATGGGCCTTTAAAAATATTCCTAATCAATTTAACTCATTTGTACTTTTACAGAATATGTAATAAAAGAAAAAGTCCATAAAGGTGGGTCCCAGAACTCATTTATGCCTCTCCCTCTATTTTATGTTCTCCCTACAGACTTGATAGCTGACAACAGGAAGGGAAAAATCTTTCCAGTACATTTACTATGAATTTATACATGTGCACACAGACATACATGAAACAAAAAATAATGGGATTACTACAATGAAAAGGAATACAATTTTTTCCTCCTAATAATTGAAAAATATCCGATAGTAGGGCTGGACCATACTGGTTCGCTTTTTGGTGGCTTTTTTTTTGGTAGTACTGGGGGATTGAGCCCAGGGTCCTCACATGAAGCTACATTCCAAGTCCTTTAATTTTTAATTTTGAGACAGGGTCCTGCATCACTGAACTGCCCAGGCAGGCAGGGGTCTAAATTTTAATGTTCCTGCTTCAGCCTCCCAGAGTGTTGAGATCAAAGGAGTGTGCCACCACTCCTGGCTGGATCAGTGTCATTTAATACTATTCTCTTAATGTCCATGCTCTTCAAAACACACTCAGTATCATCATTCTTTAAAAAGTTCCCTAACACAATAGAGATAACGTGCCACGTCACTGCTTTAATTTGTATTTTCCACTAATGCACGAGGCTAAAATATTTAGAAATATTTACTTGCATTTGTATTTCTCCTTTTGTGAACTTCTCACTTACATATTTTTCTTGTATTTCTAAATGTGTTAATTCAACAAATAATCAGTGTCCAGTACACTACATGCCAGGAATACAACAGTAAGCCAAAATAGATGAATTTTTCCCCTCAAAGAGCCTTGTAAGAGTCAATTACACAGATAATTATAAAGCTGAGTTAAGTCCTATGACAGAAAATTATGTGGCATCTACAAGTAATTATAAGTTGAGTATCGCTCACTTGAAGTCCTTGAGACTAGAAGTGTTTAGATTTCAGATTTTTTTGGACTTTGGAAAGTTGGCATATATAGCACATAATGAGATATCACAAGGATAGGACCCAACTCTAAAAACAAAGTTCATTTATGTTGCAGGTCTTTATATATCATATCATCATAATAATCATAGCCTGAAGGTAATAATGTTGGTAGTGTGCCTGTGTTTTGACTGTGATCTATCACATAAGGTCAGGTGTGGAATTTTCTACTTGTAACATCATGTGAGAAATGAAGAAATTTCAGACTCTGGATTTTGGATTTTCAGTTTAGAAATGCTCAATCAGCAACAGGAAAAACTGATTAAGTGAAGTAAAGAAAGGACTGTCTGACAGAGTGACAGTATGTCCTGGTTAAGAGAGAACAAAAAGTATTAAACCCCTGGGACAGCAAGTGTAGCAGCTAGGGGACCCAGTACATTTCAGGAGTAAAATAATTAACTTATGCATGTTTATCGGTTATCTATATAAGAGGTAGATTAGGAAAGATTTGTATCAATTGTTTTGAGTACTGATGGGAGAAAATTGTATTTTGTTATGCAACTTTTCTGTAGTTTAGTTTGTAAATGTGTACACAATAATAGTAACCATACTACTGTGTCACCTGACATTTTCACACTAAACATTTTTATGATCTCATCCAACTTCTAGTTTATACTTGAATTAAATAACTTTTTGTTTTTACAGTTTTAAAAAATGTAATACAAAACTAAAAGAGTATTTCATTAAGCACTGCAGATAAATGAGTGCAAAGTACTAAAATAAGTTGTAACTGGATTAAGAAATTGTGCTATGCTTCAGGACAATAAATATGTTAATTATTCTCCAAACAACCAGAAACAGTTACATAAAAATTCTGCTCAGGTGTTAGAAATCAGTCAAAGGATTTAAAGACTGAGAATAAAAGAGAATCTCAAAGTTGCTGCAATGTGTGATGCAGAAGAAACTATATGAAGCACAGTCAAGCAACAGTGTCAAAGCCACACAGATAATCCAAAAGTGATACAAACAGGAAACACAGTAAGAGAAACTAAAAAGAATGCTAAGTTCCAAAGACCAGCAAGAATTGGGCCTGGAGCTGTCCCTGAGCCAAAATGTGCATCTAGAAATGTGTTTTAAAAAATAAATGAAATCCCCTGGCATAATTTTTTTTTTTTTCAGCACCAGGGATCAAACTTACAACCTTGCGCCTGCCAGACAGGTGCTTAAGCCACTGAGCCAAACTCCCAGCCCCAGTTTTTTGAGGGAGGGTCGCACTATGTAGCTCAGGCCAGCCTTGTGCTCACGTTGTAGCCCAAGCCTGTCTTGAACTCACAATGCTCCTCCTACTTCAGCCTCCCCAGTGTTGGGATTAAAGGTGTGCGCCAACGCGCCCGGCTCTTCCTGGCATAAATTCTTACCATGAATAATCTCCAAAAGCCATTCAAAGGTGTCTGGGTAAAGAAAAGAAAAGAAAAAAAAAAAAAGCAGAAACCCTTATGTTGTTCAGAGTCTGGGTTTAGTTCCCATCTATATCTCTTAGAATCTATTTGACATTAATTAACTTAAACATTTAAATCCTAACATAAAATAACTTACAGTTCTGTGTGGAGTTTAAATGAGTTAAAAACAAACTACTGACTGTTATGACCCTATGCAAAAACATAGATTACCTGGAAAACTAGAAGTTAGTTAACTTTGAGGAACCCTAATGATACTGAAAACAGAAGGCTAGATTTCCTTCAGAACATCAAAACCTGGGGTAGTAGAAGCAGCTTATGCAACTGTTTATTTGCAAAATATACAATACTTATTTTAAATTTCACTGAAGAGAATAAAGACTTTGCATAGAAGTCCCAAATTGACACGTCAGAATATTGGGCTGTTTCCTAAGATGGGCAATTCTATTCAGTGCTTCAGGGTAAAGAAAATCAGTCTTATATTTTCTTAATATTGGTTAGTGATTTTCATAAATAATACAAACAAGACCAACAAAGGAGATGCCTACTAGTGCAGGATGAAATTCTTAACCAATTGTAAAAATGAAAAAATGGATCTAGTAACTGATTTGATAAATAACTTTGGATAAATAAATAGGCCTGAAAAATCAAGACGAGATCCAAATTGAAATTTTACAAAATATGTATGTACTTAGAGAAAAAAATCTAGCTAAAGATGTAAAGTTGTTAACGAAGCTATTATTGGTTGCAATTTGGCTATGGTATGTTAGATAAGCAGGAAGGAATTTGTGGTAAGTGAATTCAGAAGACAAATTTTGACCATCTTTGTTCTGATTTTGTCAAAAACCAAATTATACCAGGGATTATTCAAGAAAGGGAAGGAGTTCATCTTTGTTTTTTTTGTTTGTTTGTTGGTTTGTTTTGTTTTTAAAGAGAATAAAACAAAACAAAACAAAACAAAGCAACACTGAACAAAGCAGATCAGAGCAAAACAATGCAAGCAACACAGGATTTCAAAACGAGACAACAGGAAATCAACAGTGGCTACCATAATGTCTCTTGTTTGCTTTAAAATAGTTGTCCATATCTTCACATACAATGAATTCAAACAAAACAAAACAGTACAAAACCAATCAAAACAAAAGAATGAAAGCATTACAGGCCCTCAAAACCAGGCAATAGGGAAATCAACAATGGCTACCATAATGTCTCTTGTTCTCTTCAAAATAGCTGTCCATACCTTCAAACATACTGACATCAAATAATACAAAACAGACTAAAACCAATCAAAACAAAGAATAAAAGCATTATTGGATTTCAAAACACGAGGATAGGAAATCAGCAATGGCTACCATGTTTTATTTTCTTCAAAGTAGCTGTTCATGCCATCACATGTATTAAAATCAATTCTTGCAAACTCTTTAGGAGAAGTTCTAGGCATGTATAAGCCTATATATATATATATATATATATATATATATATATACACATACACATCTATTCTTTCTGTATTAGAGGGAAAACAAAACAAAACAAAATACAAGAAACAAAAGAGACAAATAAATAACAAAAAACCCAACATGGTAACAAGACAGGTTTTCAAAACAAAGTGGTGGGAACAAAACAAAGGTTGTTATTGTGCATAGTTATCTTCAGAAGAGTTACCCAGATTACCAGATATAAACATGTAAAATTGATCTAATCCTATGAATGCTGTTTTGTTCCAAGAACTAATAGAATTAGTAATACAATCATCCTAGGTATCTTAAGTGTGTATGTTCAAATTTATTTTTTTTCTTTTCCCTTTCTTCTTTTCTCCTTTTCCCTGAGTTATTTTTTCCCCTTTGAGCAGTTTCTAACCCTTTAACAATATTTTTTGAAGATTTTGTATCTTATTTACTCTCTCAGTTTCTTACACTAAGGAAACAATACGGTTTTTACACACATGAGTTTGATTTATTTCACTTATGAGTATGGTCTCAAGTCGCATTCATTTACCTATAAAGCCTCAATGTGATCAGGAAAGAGTTCATCTTAAGAATTGGATATTTTAGTAGCTGGGTGTGGTGGTACACACCAGTAATTCCAGCACTTGAGAGGCTGAGGAAGATGTCCATGAGTTCAAGGCCAGCTTGGGCTACACAGTGAGTTCAAAGTCAGTCTGAACAGCACAGTGAGACCTTGCCTCAAAAAAGTACACATCCATGCACACACACAAAATTGGATATTTTAATAAAAACTGTCTGTAAATTAGAAGATCAGGGCTGGGGATATAACTGTATGAGGGATAGCACCTGCCTAGCACACATAAGGCTGAGTTTGATTTCCAGCACAGGCACATGCACACACACAATAAGGCACACAAACACACACATTAGAAGCACACACACATGCACAATAGAAACATACACACATACAACAGAAGCACACATACAGTGAGAACATAACAATGAAAGAAAAAGTTACTTCATCAACAAGAGATGGGCAATTTTTTTCTTACTTATTATAGGAAAACTAGCATCAAGTTATTTTAACCAGTACATGAATTTTTTAAAATGAGACAGCAAAATAACAGCTGTTTCTCAAAAATCCAAATGAATTACTCAATTCATCCTGGGAGTAGAAATTATTAAACCTAAGTGGCTTGAACTTTTCAAAGACGGGTTAAGCAGAACACTTATAAATGGTATTTTATGTTTAAGCAACAAAAATCAGTATGTGTCTTCAGTGTGAATATAGTTTCTGATTTCAATTTGGAAGTGCTACACAATAACAAATAGAATTTAATTTTTATTTTTATTTAGTATTTAGTGATCTTTTTTCTGAGATAATTTTCTTTTTACCTCTCCCAAAGGATATTTATTCCAAGACACACTGCAGGATATTACCGTCAGCACTACCACCTAATGACTTCTTGAAACACAATTTGTTATCTGTGCCTCCTGAATGTTCTTCATGTCACCAACCCTTATGCCAAAGCGGAGTGGTGACTATCTGTGGAAATGCATTCACCACAAGTGCCAATTGTCATGCATCTCTCTTCAAATCATTTCTCTAAAATACATTTCCCTGAAAATGTGGACTTCATCTTTTATTCTTACAGTTTACAGAAATCCCAGCGAAAGTGGCTCTTCCTGTTACTGGAATTTTGGTCCAAACTTGGTTGCTATCTACAATTTCTGTCTAGAAGTATGTAAGTATTACTTTGAACTACATTCAATACAGCTTGGTGATCCATATCATCAGTTGCAAGTCAAGTCCTGTTTTAGCCCCAAAAAATCAAGTATCAGCATGGCTATACACTGGAGAGGGAAACATGAGTTTCTGATTATTACAAGTACTATCATCAACCAGCTACAGGTTATTTGGAAAATGTTAGTGAATGTTTGACCCAAACCTTGCTGCCTAGTTTCCAGTGTAGCTCAGCTTGCTTCTACCACTCACTCTGACTCACATACCACAACTTTCAGCCTCTCCTTGGTTTCCAACATGCTCAGATTAACCACAATGATTCCAACCCCCATTTCATGTCACCTTCTGGTGTGCATCCTTAATACACTGAGTCCTGCTGGAGCAAAAGTAAAGCAATGTGTAAGACCATGAGAGAAGTTCATTGTGATCCCCCTACTGAACTTATGAGAACAATTTACTGTCAACTAATAAGTGTTCTGACTTCAGGTTTTCAGTATATACATGTATTAAGGGACAAATTCTTCTATTGACTATAACAGAGATAAATTGTTCAACTGATCTGAAAAATGTAAGGTAACAGTAAAAATCCAAACAAAAGTTCTGACATGAGACAAGTTTTCCTAAAAACAAATTATTTTTTTACAGTGTTTGATAAATGTGCCACTTCTTGCCTTCATGATTTCTGATTTAAAAACTTGCTGTCCTTCAGTCATTTCCCTGCTCTATAGTTTTTTTCTAACCTGTTTCAAGATTGTTTCTCTGTGACTTTCAGAAATTTACTGATGACATGTCTTGTTATGGACTTCTTTAGTTTATCCAGTTTGGAGTTTACTAAGCTTGTTGAGTCTTCAGGTTTACCCCCTTTGCCAAATATGAGGAAGTTTTCAGTCATTCTTTCTTTGAGTTCTTTTCCAGCCATTCCTTCCCTTCTTCCTTCACTTCTGAGAGAATTTTGAGGGCATGAATGTTATGTCTTTTATTATAGTTCCACAGGTCCCTGAGAGACTGTTCATTTTATTTTAGTCAATTTTCTCTCTGTTGTTCAGATTTGGAAAGTTCTACTGTTTCACTCAGGTTACTGATTCATTTGCCTATCTCTCCCATTCTGCTCTTAAGCCCATACACTGGGATTTTTCAGCTATTTGGCTCTTCACATCTTCTACTTCTTTACAGACTCTGTTTTTGATAAGACTTTGTTTTTTCATTTCTTTCAAGTAGGATCATAATTATGTACTAAAACATTTTTAGGATAGTTGCTTCATAATCTTTATCAGATATTAACATTAATATATGTCATCTTTGGTCTTAGTCATTGTTGCTTTCACTTGAGATCTGCCTAATTTGCAATTTCACAATTTTCAAGTGAAATCTGGATATTTTGGTTATTATGTTCTGAAAGTGTAGATCTTATTTAAATCTAGTAAGTTAGCTGGTTTTGCTTGGGCCTGCTCCATCTAGCTGAGGAGAGGTGCCACTTCATTATTGCAAGGTGGAATAAGGTTCTGGTCCTTCACTTGGCCTCCAGATACCAGAGAGGAGATGGATTTTTGATACTTCTGAGTAGGATAAAGCTCTGGTTGTCTACCAAACCTTCAGTAACAACTCTCTGGCTGAGAGGGGTATGAAGGCCTCACTGCTACTCCCCAAGTAGCCTCCACTGGTACCCTAGGGAAAGAGAAAGAGTTGGGAGGAAGGCCTCTTTACTGCTGGGCAATGGTGAAAGTATTCATTCTCCACTAGGTCTCTTCCAACATCACCCAGCAGGAAGGAGCAACAGCATCTCTTTTCTCCTAGGCAGAAGTGGAAGTCTAGGCTTCCTCCCACTGACACTGCAGGAGGGAGGGCTCGCTAACCATCTTATAGAGATAAAAGCCTGACTACACCTGACCTAATCTGATACTATCACAGCCAGTATGTTATGATGCCTCATTTTACCTTGCCGAGGACAGAAGACTGGGCTCTATACTTGGCCTTTGCTGGTGTGATTGAGTGTGATCAGGGTTTTTTTCCTGTAGTGTTTGGGGTCAAATAGTTAGTGCCCCTCTCCCCCATCCTAGTATTGTGCTAAAGAGATTAGGCTTTTATTGACGTTTTTCTGTCAGTACTCATTGGCATATCTGGGCTACTAGGTTTTTCAGCTCAAACTACAGACTAAACACTAAAAAAAAGCCGGAACAGTTCATCACTGTGTCATTCTTTAAGTCTGGGTATTTCAAGCTGCTCTGTTTCCTCCTCTCTACCTTTCATTGAGTTTTATGTATGTTTGGGAGTTTTAGCTGAACCTACCAGGAAGAATAGGTAAAAGCTTATCGATTCCATCTTCCTAGAAGTAGAAATACTCTTGGTCCCATTTTTAATTGTAAAATTGTACTATTTATAACATTATCAATTGTTAATGATAATTTCCCAGAAATCTGTCAAAACAGAAGTATGATTTCTGAATATAAATCATGTTATTAATCTCCTGATACTTTACCAAATAATTTGCTCAATTTCTGCCATCTTAAAATCATGGTTCCTAATTATGCTATAATTAATTATGCTAACAATTATTTATGAAAGAAATAAGTCTATTTGTTAAACTAGGTAACCAGATTGCCATTTGTTAAAATTCAAGATGTAATAAAGTATTTAAATTTTTCATAAAGCAGTGTTCAAGATTCTGTTCCTATTTCTCTCAATTCTTCTCCCCTTCAGTGACTAAATTTCTTTTACTATATACCAACTTCTGATATTTGTTAAAAATCACTTACACAAACTACTGTCTCAATTACCACAACTTTCAATTTCCAGAAGCAAAAGTCCTACTCATCTTTTAGTAATTCTAAATTGTGCATTTACTTCACATCACTGAAATAATTCTATAATCAGTGGATCTTAAAGTCAATGATATCTTATAATTGGTATTGGCCAGATGGTAGACATAACATGACTGCCACTGTCATTTACATGTGAAATCAGTCATAGCTACTCATACCTTGGCAATTCAGTTCAGTTATGTGCATTGCTAGAACCACACATGTCGAGCTTAAGCGCTATTTAGAAGATCTTGCTGGATATTGTCTGAAAATGCTCTGTTGATACTTTTTGATAAGATTAAGAAGGCATCAACATCAAAAGCTGCAGAATATATTACCACTGACTTTGAAGAAAACCCCAAAGCAACAGTGGAGAATCATTAAACAATATTGCATCAATAATACTCTGAATAGCAAAGAGAATAAAAATGTGTGAAAAAAAAAAACTTGGGAAATAAAAACTACATAAACATTTTATTTTTAACATTTTAAATTCCTAAACAATGTACTCTGCTACAATCATGATATCTTAGATTTGATGAAATCCAGTTGATATATTATAAAACAAACCCAAAATATTGTTGGCTTCCAACTGCACCTTTCCATTGGCATCTCAAATTGGACCAACCTAAAATTACTTTCTATTACACTGTCTCCTTGTTCCTCTTCTAATTCTGCTCTTTAAATCCCATAATAATTTAAACAAAATTATTTCCCCAATTGCAAAGAAAAGGAAGGCAGAATAGCATAGTGGTTAAAGTGAAGAACTAAAAGGACTGTCTTGATTCAAATCCTGGCTCTGCCACTTGTTGTGTGTGATTTCTACCTATAAAATAAAAATTATTACTATAGATGTATCATCCCTCATTACAACCCCAAATGGAAAACTTTCTGTATTTACAAAAGCAACATTATATATTATACCTTTACCAGATCTGAGGAAGCACTCCACAACCAAACACACTAATGTTTTTATTAGAAATAAATTTGCTGTTATGTGATAAGATTACAGATAGCTATATATCAGTTTTAGTTATTGTTTGTTGTCGTCCATGCCTACCTGAAAGTTACGATTTAAAGCTCTTCAGAGTTTGGAATAAAGAGTGTAAGGGATGGTGGGGTAATAGTAGTCCATTTCCAAGCGATTGTTAGGATGACTAAAATCATGTTAAAGGATCTGGAGCAGTCAAAAAGCATGTTAACACTCATTGAACATTAGCTATTATCATTACCACCACCTTTTATTTTTCTGCCTACCTTAATAACTATATCCAGTGAATCATACCAACACTTCTCAAATGTATTGTACAATTTTTTTTTTTTTCCTGATCTACTCCACTTCTTCACTGTCCTGGTGCTCTTGTTCAACCTCTTTAATCTGTCAAGGATAATCTTCCTAAAAGACTGAATGTCATCACTTCCTCAAAAATGTATCCTCACTTTAAGGACAAATTCAGCAAGACATATAAATCCCAGCACACTGCAAATCTCTCCATATTCCGTTAATATTAGCTCCTTCATCTATGGCTCTAAAGAAGGTCTTTTATTTAATGCAATCTGGCTGAGTAATTACTTGGTAAGAATAACAAAAAATAATTATACTAGGAAATAAAAAATCGTATGTATGTAATTAACACATTTACTTCAATATACAAGACAGATGTGTAATAATTTAATCAATTTTCAGTGAAGCCCAGAACTTTTCCTTGGGTAATGTCTCCATGGTGCCTTTTTTACATAAACCATATCTGTAATGCCTTACCTAAGATTTCAGAGTACTTTCAGTGTGAAGCACAAACTTGAAATTAATAAGCAAAGCAATTTCCTTCTAGATTTTTTTCAGTCTTTTAGTTTTCTTACCCACAGCTAATAGGCTTTGCCTTCACATCTAAGTATTCAAGTTAGTTGTTACAGCAAAAATTTCTTTTTTGCATTTTTTACCTGCTTGGAGGCCAACTAATTAAATTACACAATACTAATAGGCCTTAACAGGCTGAGAACATATTCAGATAATTTTTTATAGGCTTGTAATCCAAATGATGGAAAAAGGAGTCAGTAAACTTAGTAGTAGTCTATTTGCTGCAGTGTTCAGGGTATCAGTCAGTGTGTTTTAATGAAGACAAAGTAAATATAAGTTAATACAAACAAGGCCAGTTAAAAGAGTTTGTCTGTGTTAAGATTTTACTAGGAAGCTAGCTCCCAACCCTTGAGGCAAAAACTGTTCATCATTTAATGTAACAGTATCACTTCCTCTAGAATCTCTCTTAAGTGGCCTAAGCAGAATTAATTACTTCCTCAATGTTCCAAATATATCTGTTGATCTACTTATTCTATCAAGCATTAAAAGTTAACTGACTTGACATGTATCCATAAGCCTGAAAATCAGAAACTATGTTGCAGTATTTTTTGTATCACACAGTGTCTAACTCAGCTATTTGAGACAGTTGGGACATAATGGAAAAAGTAGGTCAGCATGTAAATCTCAAAAATGAAGATTCGGTTGTGATTGTGTAAAAAAAAAAATGTAATGGTAAATATTATCACAAATTTCCTTTAAAAACTGAATGAGAATATATGTAACAACATGATCTTTATAGTTTGAGCAAATGTGTCTAATTATTATCATAGCAGGATATTTTATCTTAAATAAAACTTCAGTATTTTCATATTCGATTTAGTTTCCCTTTCTGAGACTTCTCAAAATGCATTATCTAGTGTGAATGTGTTAACAAAGTATCATTCTTGATAAAAAATATAAAATAAAACAGAAATTCGCCAACTTTCTTGTGACCCACCTGTCATTGTAATTATGAGAAATGGCTACTCAGTCTCCTGTCCCTCTCCTAGCCAGATAAGTATACCCTAAAATCAAAAGATGGTAATTTTCTTTGTTAAATAATACAGGGAAATCAAGAATACATATTTTTCATTAAAAAGTGGTGACTAAAAATTACTAGTCAATTGAGCTATCATTTAGCAATTATAAATATGTGCCTTATATTGTACGTGTCTTATCACATTCAATATAATCTTTACAATAATCTTATGACGTAGGAACACAATAATATTGCCACTTTATGGATGAGTAAATAGAAGCCAGTAATTTATTCAAAATTAACAGTAATTTCTTATAAGACTTAAGATTTAATCAAACTTGTATGATTCCTCAGCTTCAGCTCTTAACCACTACTGTATATTAAAATGTTTCTTGTAGAGGTCGGGGCAGTTTATTTTCTTAAATTTGGAAAGAATTTCCGAAATTCTTGAAATTTATATTTTTAAATTTCTATTTTGAAAAGCATCAAAAGTAACTATTGAATTTCATACAGAAGAATCAGAAGATATAAAGACCATTAAACGAGATGCTCAGTTCTTTTAAGGGCCAAGGAAGCAGATGAGTATGGCTATAGTAGAGAGCACACAAAAGAGTAGAGAACACAACCAGAAAGCCAGAGGGGTAACTAGGAAGCAAATCACAACCTCATAGGACACCAAAACTCTAGCTTTTGCCCTGAATACAGCATAAATCCATTAGAGGGCTTTGAATAAAAATTTGATGTTATCTAGCTTGAAATATTTTAAAGGATCATTCTAGTTGTCATGAAGAAAACAAATGGAGGAAAGATGATAGTTATTCTTAGGAGGCAGCTGCATATAAGTTCAGTGAAAAACAAATGTCCAGGATCAGAGAGAAATAAAAGAGGTGATGAAAAATAGATATTGGCCATATTTTGAAGGTTGAGCCAACAAAAATCTTAAGGATTCTTTTGGATGTTTATGAAATAACAGCCATAATGAAGAAGGTTCAAGCCATAAGTAAGCCATCACAAATACTTAAGTTAACATATCCTTAAATAGCCAAGTGTTTTTAAAATGAAATGGCAAAGCTAAAAATCTTTTTCCATGCTGTAAATAAGACTACGAAAATGTCACTGAATGTAATTCTATAAGCATTTTATGAGATACAAAACCTTCAGCAACAGTGACATTAAAATGACTGCAAACATGAAGAAAAACACCAAAGATACAAATTAATCAAATGTATTTTATACTATGAAACCATACAATACTAACTTAATACAGTACTAATTATCCTTACTGTAGATGCTATACTACACAAAAAAATGAGCATTTCTATATTTACTATATGGTGATCTCTACAACAGACTAAGGTAAAAAAAAATTGGAGAAACAATGTGATGATACTCAATCACCTAAAAAGTGGAGGATTACTGGGAGGGGGTTGGGATAAGGTCTCATTATTTAATTGAGGGTGGTCTTAAAAATCATTATGTAGTCCAGGTTGGTCTTGAACTTGTAGCGGTCTTTTTGCTTCAGCCTCCTAAGTGCTAGGATCACAGGTGTGCCATCATCCCTTGGCGGGATTATTTATTTTGAATAACTTATATTAAAAATGGGAAATGAGACAGAATAAACTTTAAAAAGTATACCTATAGAATATTGGAGGAAATAAGGTACAGATCAGTTATTAATAATGGAACCTGGCATTTTTATATGAATTATAAAACAAAATTAAATTTCAAAAACTCTTAAAAATAAAATTAAACAATGAGTCATTTGTATGTCTACTTTACAGTGTAACCAACAGAAAAAACTATTTCAAGTGAAGTGAATTCAATACATAATAATGTATTATAATATGACATATTACAAGTAGAACATACTAAGACAAAAAGTGCCAAAAACAAAACAAAACCAATCAAAACAAAAACTTCAAATTGCTTATAGTAATCATATTGTTATTGATGATGATACTATTAAATTCATCCTATATACATGTAATTTATGAAATAAATTAGTAATTATGTACTGTTTAATATTTCCTGGTAATAAAACGGAGAAAAACACAGTGATAAAAGATAAAAAAAGGCTACAGAAAATTCAGTTGGTGCTGATTTTGAACAATGCCTAATTCAGTGGCAATGAGCATTCTTAGTACCCATTCCAAAGAATGGCACTTCTTGGAGAATAGCAGAATCCAAAAAATGGACAGAAGACGTAAAAGATATGTGTGGAATATCTTGCAATACAAGAAAGTGAGCACTTTTTTTTTTTTTTTTTTTTTTTGAGCGGGTCTCATTCTGCAATTTGGGCTGGGTTTGAACTTACTATGTAGCCCAGTTGGCCTCAAACTTGAGGGGATCCTTTCTGCCTCAGCCTCCTGAGTGCTGGGATTACAGGTGTGTGCCACCAACCCAGATCAAAAAAGGAAGGACACTTTAAAAAAAAAATACTTTAACTGGTTCTATCCAAGGACTTAGATGCCAACTGTAAGAGACTCTCGGTGACCAAAGATTGTGCAATTCGCTAACCAATAAGGATGACTGCAATGGATTGAAACACAACAAATTTACTCAAATACGTGAGCTCCTAATGTTATTAAAATGAAAAAAAATAACTATTCCCTGTTGAAGGTAGCAAACCAACTCAGTACAGATACAAAGGGAAGAAATAAAGAATACAGTCTGTCTTGCCAATAAAAATTGTATTATATGTATTAACCAAATAGTAGATATGAGATAGTTTATTTTATGGGGAAAAAATGAAAAAACAAAATGCTGCCCTGTATTTTTATCTGATTATTTTCTTCCAAAGACTTGATTTTCAGTGTTTTGCACATAGTAGTTTAAATTTATAATTTAGTTAATTTATGGATATACAGTTATAACTGATCGTTACACATTAGAATGATAAACAATACAGTTTGTTAGATACTAGAATGGTAAAGTAAATATACTTTATTTGGCTCTAATCATTTATCTTTTCTAGTACAGGTTTTGTGCTTTTATGTAAAATGACCAGGACGAGTATTTCAGAGTTTTAAATTCTGGAAGGTGTGTACACACCATTACCAGTTGAGCATCTTGTATCCAAAACTCCAAAATTTAAAATCCTTCAAAATCCAAAACTGAGTTTCATGGTGGCATTCAAAAAATTCTGAATTTTGGAACACTTCAGATTAGGGCTGTGCAAGTTACATATACAGAATCATACTATTTAATTTTATTTTTGATCCAAAGACAAAAACATTGATGCCATAATACTTAGGGAAGAATATACCCTGATGTGGTAGTGACAATTTTATACTGCCTATACTAACTTGCTAGAGCTACCATAACAAAAACATCACAGATTGGGTGGATTAAACAATAGGAATTCATTTTCTCACAATTCTGGAACATAGAAGACTAAAATGAGTTGGTTTGGGTTTCTTCAGAGCCTCTCTCCTGGGCTGTTTCCTAGTTCATCCCATCCTCTCGATTCAACGAGACCTGGTGTTTTTGTCTCCAAATCTCTTCTTATAAGGATACTAGTCAGACTGGATTACAGACCATCTGAACAGCCTTATTTTAATCATCTCCTTAAAGACACTATCATATTCAAATACAGACGATACATGGTATGTGTGTCATATCAAAATACAGTCATGTTGAAAGATACTGAGAGTTAGGGTTTCGGTATATGACTTTTAGGGGACGCCTTTTTTTTTCTGGTATCAGGGATCGAACTCACAACCTCGCACCTGCCAGGCAGGCACTTACACCAATGAGCTAAATCCCCGGCCCTATTTTTTGGGACAGGGTCTCACTATGCAGTTCAGGCTGACCTTGAACTCACTTTGTTAGGTGACACTATTCAACCTGTAGCCTACTAAAGGAACAAAATGATGTTAATGCAGTATATTTCAGTATCTCGATACAAAGTAGGTACATGAATATTTATTAACTGCATGATTTTTGAAAGGTTAAAATAATGATTAATAGTTTCAAGAATGAAAAGCTCACGATAGCATTTATGAAAACAATGGACATGTGAAGTACAACTTCAAACTCTTCCAAACTAATCTCATGTATGTGTCCTCCATTCCACTCTGGAAAGCGTCATTATTAAAAAAAATTTGTTTTAGATTTCAATAGACATCTAACTTCTGTAGAAGCAGGAAGGGCTTGATAGTAATTATTTTGATGAGAGGTAAAGAATAACTCAGAATTTAAAGTGCTATCATTCACTATTTACTTCTCTTCTGCTAGTCTACAGACAGACAAACTGTCTAATAATGTCTAAGGACAAAACAGTAACCTTCAATTCTTTGTTTCACTATCTCCAACAGAGGTAAAAAAATTAGAATTCAATATATCCTAACCATGCACAAATCCTCAAAGTAAACAAATCTGGAATAATCAAATAACAGCACAATGGGACAAGACCATGTCAGCTGGGTAGCTCCACAGTCACCCTGGCTTCCAGCCATCTCCCTCGGAGATGTGCAGAGTTAGGGTGGCCCAACAAGCAGTGACTGCCAGGGTCTCTGGGAGTGTCTGGGAGTGGGACAGCTGCCTGGATGTTCCAGTGTTAAGTAGCTGGTTTGGACTGCAGCTCCCAACAAATCTTGGTCTTATAGCTGACAAGAAGAATTTCCCTCAGGTATGCAGTTTCACTCTGACTTTGATCAAATGTGCCTTGGTCACACTGCAAGAGAAGCAGCTGCAGAGTAAGATGCACTTTGTCCTGCTTCCCAGACTTGTGAAGGAGGAGGTGTTCTGGAGGAACTACTTTTATCGTGTCTCCCTGATCAAGCAGTCAGTCCGCTTATGGCTCTGGTCACCCAGCCTCAGGGCAGGAGGAGAAAAAAACGACACCTGAAGGAATGACTTGTCTCCAACAGGTACATTCCAGGAGGAGTCATCACTCAAGAAGGAGAAAAAGAACCACTGTAAAAATATTCTTAGTCTAGAGATGCCAATGAGTTTGCCATCTCCTACGTAACATAAATGGATGATGATACAGCATAGAACGATCCTTTATCTCTTGAGGAAATTTTCACTTTTCTCATTGCCTTCCATCTGACCCAGCTTGCAATGTCTCCTTCAAGCTTTTCCCTGCTGCCTTTTTTGCCTTGTGTTCTCTCTCCCCCCACATCACCAGTTCTCTTTCCTACATCTCTTAAATATTTTTATTACTATATGTCTGATGCACATAATTCTTTATATTCCTCTTCTCCCATCTTTCCATCTCTTGGTCCCGTATCATTTGCAAAAGACCCATCCCCGTTTTATTTTCCTCTTTATTTATGCTTTGGGTTTCTCACATAAGAGAAACCATGAGATATTTAAACTTATGTGTCTGATTTGTTTCACTTGATATTATGACCTCACAGTACATCCATTTTCCTACAAATGATTCAAATTCATTCTTTATGGCAGAGTATTATTCTATTACCACCAACACATCTCTTGCCCTTTCCTATGTGATCATTCTGTACCTTCTATCCTATACTCTGACTCAGACCTCGCCTCCTGTTTCTCAAAAATATTGTCATTAATTTTAAAAAAGACCTCAGATAGCAGAAATATCAAAAAGGAAAATTTATGGTACTTCTAATTTTTCTATGATTCAAAGAAACTGTGGACTGAAATATTTCATATATTTCACAGCCATAAACTCAAACTGTTACACTAACATAGCTCTAATCAACTTTAGCCAAAACATGTCACATTTGTTTGTGTTAAGTCCTATGAAACAAATTCTACTATCTTTCCTTCAAAAAATTAAAAGTTACATTACTGATAATAGTAACTGTTTATCCTTCCTCATAAGTTTATTGCCATGGTAAATATGAGCCAGGCATGGTCATACATGCCTGTAATCCCAGCACTCAGGAGAAGGCTGAGGCAGAAGGATCGTTGCAAGTTCGAGACCAGCCTGGGCTACAAAGTGAGCTCAAGACCAGCCTGAACTGTATAGCTAGACGCTGTCTCAAAAAGACCAAAAAATAAATAACTAAATAGGAAACATAAACATGGCAATTTTCTGTTCTTCCCAGCTAGGAAATGATGAAACCAAAAGAAGTCCCTTATGGGAAAGTGTACATTATCCGGCTCTCTGGGCAAGGTTTCCCTCCTTGATATACAAAGAATATGGAAAAGATATTTTCTACCTTTGACCTATTTTAAATTTTGTGCTTGCATGAAACGTGAAGAAACACAATTTTGGAGTTGTGTCAGTCATCCTGCAGCCAAGAAGAGACAAGACTTGGAATAAACTCCGTACCTGGGAAATTCAGAGGAAAAATGGAAAGATCCCATGCACTTGTTACATCACTGAGCAGCTTAATTAACCTGAAAACCCTTCCTCTAAACTATGTATTATCCAATATAACAAATGTCCTTATTTCTTCAGGCCATTTAAAATTCAGTATTCTGTGCCAAGTTTCACAAACATCCTGCATATCCCTGTAACTGCCACCTGAATCCAGGCTAATAGTCAAAAGTGTCACTGAATGGCACATTTACCCACACCTGAGGTGAGTTAAGAACCAAGCTATATATATCTGAGGCCAACGGGCCACTACAAGCATTTCCACATACCCACAGTGACCAACTGATCAGTCATTTATTAGAATATAATGCATACCCCAGGCATGGCCTCCCTGCCCATGGCTTCTGTATGCACATAATGTCTCAAAAATTTTACATTATCCTTTTATAAACCTTGGCGTTTTCATTGATTTATACCCCTACCAACTGTCCTATGAATTTTAATAGAATTCTATTAAAAGTCTTGGGGGTAAAACTGGCCCACTATAATACCATGTACAGTGGACCCTGTTTAATTCCCACTGTTGGCTTTCCCATGTCCATGGAAACTCTATAAATTAATCTCCTAATTTTAGACAAAGAAAATCAGTAAATATCTTTTGCTGCTTCAGAATTTACTGGAAGGCTTCACTCATCCTCAATAAGCTTATGAGTCTCTTACGAACACATACAGCACTTTCTCAAAGATACCTAAAGAAATAAAAATTCCTTCTCAAGGACAAATATGGGTGATATAAGAGGAGTTTCAGGTTAAGAGTGTATCTTAGTGGTAGGGTACATACTTAGAATGTATAAGGCCCTGAGTTTGATCCTGAATACCACAAAACTCAGTCAATACAATGCATGATTTTTTTTTTGTTGTTTTTTGGCACCAGGGATCGAACTCACAACCTTGCGCCTGCCAGGCAGGTGCTTAAGCCACTGAGTCAAACTCCTGGCCCTACAAGGTATGATTTCATAAATAAATCTTTTAAAAAAAAGGTAAAAGAAAAAAGTAAGTATCTGAAGAGTCTGAGCTTTCATTTTCCTAGAATATATACTATTTTACACTAAGTTTGACAGATCACCTCAGTTAAGCCAATATTCTTCGGAAATATTCATTTTATAGAGAAGAATATTTAAATTCCAAAAAAATCAAGGCAATTTATCAAGGTCACGTTGCTAAACAGTGGTAAAAGGAATGTTTGTAATTCACATTATTTGACTAAAAGCCTAAGTACCTAGTCTTTAAGTATAGCTGAGGTAATGCATTATTATCTATTATTTTTCTATGAAAAAAAGATTAAAAAAAACTTCCACTAAATAAGTGTATTAGTCAGTGATCCAGTTGCTGCAACACAAATCTCACCTTCACAACTTAAAGGAGGAGAGTTTTAATCTGTTTCATGGCCTAGGATATTTACGCTGACTCCAAAGCAGAAATACTACAGTGGAAGCACATGGTAGGGCAAAGCTGCTCAGTTCAGAACAACCACGAAACAAAGCAAAGGATCAGTGCCAGAGAAATGGGCCAGGGACTTCTATAGTACCCTTGGCCACACCTCCATGACCCACTTAAGACACGTTTTATTAATATATCAGGCATTTCTTAATCCAATGAAGTTGACGAATCAAGATTAATGGTCCCATATCATGGAAAGTACAGAGAAGAAAAAAAACGTGAGAACTATGGAAATAATTTTGAGTAGCCACTGCTGTTTTGCAAGGACGAAGATTTCCTCAGCTTAAATATAAAGAAATGAAGGCTTAGAAAGAAGTAGCAAATTATTACAAGATGCAGTGCAGTAAGTGTCAAGAGTCTACTAGTAATACAACCCAATTTACTCCAGGCCCTTTTCATTTCCCTCTATACTGCTTCCCCTTGAAAGTAATATATCCTATCTCAATGTAGGCAGAGAAAGAAAACAAAATGTAAAGAAAAAATTATGAAGGTTTACTAAGAGGGATTTATAATAGTTCCATGATCTGCAGTTTTACCTTCCAAAGCTGCAAGTTACCTGCATTCAACTGTGGTCCAAAAATATTAACATTAGTCTTGATACTTTGAAAGAGTCCACAGCACTTATATTACAATAACTTTTTATAACTCTTCTATTTATTAACTATTGTTGTTAGTCTCTTACTGAGCCTAATTCATAAAATAAATTATCATAAATGTATACAGGAAAAATCATAGTGTGTATATGTACACATACATAGAACATGATATTATCTGTTGTTTCAGGTATTCACGGGGGGGTCTCAGAATGTAATTTCTAGGAGCCGGGTGTGGTGGTGCACGCCTTTAATCCCAACACTCGGGAGGCTGAGGTAGGAGGAGCTTTGTGAGTTCGAGGCCCACTTGGGCTACAATGCAAGCGCAAGGCTGGCCTGAGCTACATAGTGCGACCCTGCCTCAAAAAACTAGGGCCGGGAGTTTGGCTCAGTGGCGTAAGCGCCTGTCTGGCAGGCGTAAAGCTGTGCGTTCGATCCCCGGTGCCGCAAAAAAAAAAAAAAAAAAGAATGTAATTTCTAGGGATAAACAGAGACTAAAGCATGGAGTAGAACTCCAGTGTTCAATATTTATTAGGTGATAAGCATTGATATGAAAAAAGAAACAATGAAAACACTTATGGTTTGTATATACAGTAACAAAAAAATAGTGAATGAAAAAAATTTCAAGATAGCTATACTTTCATGTTACATTTTGAAGAAAGAGATTTTCTTAGAAAATGAACACACCATAATGGCAGTTGAGACTACAATGACTATTACTAAATGTTCTAAAAAACAAATTCTAAGACAACAATCTTAAGAAAAACTAAGGAAACTAACTGTAGTATGTATCAAATTCTCCAACAGCAGAGTAACCCAACTAAAAAATCACTACTGATTTCTCCTAACAATTCATGATTATAGGATAGACAGACTGCTAAATATTAACTCTGATTTTTTTCACAATACTGTATTCAAAACAAAAAACGGTGATGGAGAATGTGCACAATCACTGATACTAATATAAAATATCAAAGGCTGAAGATAGTGCAAAGATAAGACCTGGCATTGTGAAATTCAATATTTGGACTCCCAAGAACTACTTACTCTCTTTCTCAAGAAGCATAATATTCATAAATTAAGGTAATACATGGATTCACTCATAAGTCAGTAATAATCATATCTCTAAAATGGGAGATCTTTATTAGGATAAAGCTAAAACACAGAACTGGCTTACTCTGCAATATCGAGATATCCACAGGAAGCAGCTGCATGTAGTGGTATCCAGCCTTCATTATCAGGTTGATTAATATTTGCTCCGTTTTCTACCAGAAACTTCACCATATCAACATTGTCATCAATGCAAGCCTAAAAACAAAATAGAAAGCATGACTGGAAAAAATTTGAATCATTCCTCTAAATTAAAAAATTCGTGTTTTACAGATTTTTAAGCTATAAATATTCCCTATAAATCAATCTGTAACTTTCATGATTTTACAGCCATCAAACAGGTCAAACCTACAAACTAAATGGCAACAGTCCTTGCTAACATATACATACAACAGTGTGTATGTGACTATTTTCTTTATGGTAACTCAATTAAGAAATATACACATATAAATTAAAGCAATCAAAATACTATAATTAAGTACTAATCATAATCTCTTCAGTAGTCGTCCCCAAAGTGTGGATCTGCTGGATTTCTGGGAGAATGGCAATATCCTTCCAGGGAATTAAGGTTAAAACTATATTCGAAATGATTCTAAGATGTTGTTTCCCCTTTTTCACTTTGCCGACATGTATACTTGAAGATACAAAAGCAATAGTGGTGGAAGTACATATACTTCAGCACAAATCAAGATAATGACAAAACTAAACAACCACTTCTATTAATAGTTATTGCACTGACCACTATGTGAAGTTTTTAAAAGCTACTTCTACTAATGAATATCCTCAACAAAGCAGTGCAAATTATCAGTTATCAAATCTTGACCCCTGAATACAATATTCTATGGAAGATGGGAAGTGTACATTAAAGCAAATATAACAGTTATCTTGAGGAAAAGCACTTATGTAATTGGGTTGCAAACTGAGCTAGCTACTTTCCACACAATATCACTTTTATTTTCTTCAATTTCTGGTAGACATCTTCTTCAAAGTAAACAAGATAAGTCTGTCACTTCAAAAAAAGAGCAGCTAACATCAATATACAACATGCAAGTAACAGTGGTTATCAATGAGAAATTCAAGCTTTCAAGTGGAAATGAATTAGTCATTTAAAAAATCTTACTTATGTAATAAGAGATTAAATAAATAAATAAAAGTTTAAAATCACAGTTTTAACCTGCAATACAACCTGCAGAAACAAAAGTTCAAGCCGGGCATAGTGGCACACACTTGTAATCCCATCATTTGGGAGGACGAGGCAGGTGGATTGTTGAGAGAGTTCAAAACCAGCTTGGGCTACAAAGTAAGCTCAAGGCCAGCCTGAACTGAATAGTGAAACCCTGTCTCAAAAAACAAAACAAAACAAAAAACACACACACACAAAAACAAAAACAAAAAAATACACAAAAGAAACAAAAACTCACCTAGAATCTTCAGTAATTCTTAAGAGTACAATAAAGAGGTCCTGAGATAAAAACATTTTGAGAAACACAGTTTTGTAGCAAGTAAGAGGGAAACTTCTGTTAATACTGTGTCAGATAATGATAGGTACTTTATCAATTTTATAAATTATTATCCTGACGAAAACCTCTCTCTAAGGTATTCACTGTTCTCCATAGTTGTTCCTAAGGTCACTAAATTCCAGGCAGGAATTTATTCCTTGACCAGGTATCTCAGGGCCTTTGTTTTTGTTCTCCCTGGCAGGAATGCTCTGCCCCAGATGTAGGCATGCTGATTTATTTTTCATCACACAAGACTTAAAGTAGATGTTTCTTCCTCAGAAAAGGCTCTTCTGGACATCTTTTTAAAAGTAATTTCTATTACTTTATCAATAATGTCAATACCCACAATTATCTTATATGTATTTATTTTCTACCTTTAGCAGAATGTAAGCTCCATGGGAAAGTAACTGTCATACTCACAACCCGATTCAAACCTAGAACAAGGTCTGACATAACAGAAAATTAACCGTAAAATACATTTTTTTAAATGTATTTTGACTATTATTCTTATTTATGCATATTCTATCAAGTTAGTTTGATTTTCTTACTGTTCTCTAGTGGTATTCCATGCTTTTCAGCTTTGGTGTCTTAACTCATTTTTACTCCCAACAATGAATCAAATGCCTACTCTGCAAGAAAAGGCATGTACAAACTCTTCCCATCCTTTAAGGCCTACCATGTCACCTTATCCAAGAAGCTGTCCAGCCAACTGGAATATCTGTAACTGGCATGTTTTGGCATCTTATAGTGGCCAACATTTTCCACTACATTATAACTATCTACGTATAAATGTATTTGTATCTTTAGTTGTGCTGTCATGGCTACCTCAATGTCTTGTATCAAAAAAATGTTAATTTACCTTTCATGGTCATTTTGACTTTGGAGAACAGTCGGAAGTCTCATGCTGCCAGATCTAGTGAATATGGTGGCTGAGAACACACTGTAACATTTTTACTAGCCTGTCTGTTGGATAGCACTCAACAGTAGCATTCACCATATATTTTTAAAACCATACCTCATAAAGACACAAAGCAGGACTTTCAGAACAGCTTCAGGAAGTGGTAAGAGTAATGGGATAAATGTATCTGAACCAACAGGGAGTATTTCGAGGGGAATTATTGGCAATGTGTCCTTCACTGCAACACATTTTTAAACTTCAACATTCACATATATTTTGATCACCCATTGTATATGATGATTACGGATGTGAAAAGTTTTAACCTTTTAATTTAAGTACAGTTCTCTAAATGAAACTAACAGTGTATTACTTGATAAATACAATAAAAAACACTTCACACATTTCCTATGAGATAGATTGTATTTATTGATATACACTCTATTTATTCTTGAAAGGCTTGATCATTATGATACAGTCCTTATGCAGATAAAATAACCATGTACTCCCAGGACTCCTGCCTAAGAATCTGAGGGCTGTCATGCATGATGGTATGTGATTTGCGGAGGCTGGGTGAAATCTATTCATGGAGTCAGTTTGCTCCCTTTCTGATTGATATAGTCACTATTTCCCCAAAGGACCAAGTGACTTTTCTTCTAACATGGGTGAAATGGGGTAAGTAAGCTCAATGGCTATATATATAACATAACAGGGACTATATGAGCTGATAGCTATCCCCTTTGAATTTTTAATTATAATTAAAAGACATTTATACTTCCTTCAGTTTATTCCCAAGAGATCTCTGTGGGAAAAGTGTGCTTTTTTAAATGTACTTTAAAAAAAATCAAGTTTATTAAGAATCCAGAAAGACATTTTTAAATAGCTTTAAAAAGTAACAAAGATGAGTGTATTATAACAAAAGTGTTTCCAGCAGAGTTTGCTACAAATACAATATTTTTTTCATCTATCCCTTTGAAAGAGTCCTAAAACTTGCACCTCAACACCTGGACAGTTTTTAACCACCAAACTCTGTTTATGTTCAGGAAAAGAAAGAAACTATTTTCTGTGAGTGAAAATACATCATCAACAAAAATATGAATGGCAGAAATAAAGAGTACAAATGGTAGATAAAACACAGAAACTCCACAAGAGTAGTTTCAATTAGGAAAAAGTGTGAAGCTGGCTGAGCACATAAATGAATTCCCACTGTAACAGAAGCAATGCATAAATAAGTTAGCTCTGTCTGTATCCCCATTTTGCAAATGAAGTCTTTTCCTAAATGGCAGTTTTACAATAAGGCCTTGCCTGGTCCTTATACATTAAAACTATAAAACTTCCACAATTTTTCCCCATATCATATATTACCAGAACATACTATACACAGTATTTCTCCTTATTTATCTGTTTACCATCTATTTGCATGAAGGCCTGATAAGAACAACTCTTGGCTCTAGGTTCTTGTTCTGGCATTGCCACAAATTGTATGGCTCTGGGCAAGTAAATTATTTTGGGCTTTGGTGTCTTTTTCTTTCAACTGGACAGAAGAAGCTGGAGGGGTATACTGTATTACTAAAATTCCCTTTCATGTTGGATGTGGTAGCACATGTCTGTAGTCCCAGCACGCAGGAGACTGAGGTAGGAGGATCACCAGTTCAAGGCCAGCCTGGGTTACATATCAACTTCAAGGCCAGCCTAGACTATATAGCAAGATTCAAAACAAAAAACAAACAAAAAAATTCCCTTTCATGTTAAAATTCTTACATGCTCATGATTCTTCCTTAAGTTTTAACGTTATGGCCGAGTCTCAAAGTGCCAGAATATCTCTCATACACAGGAGATGATAAATAATATGTAAACAACATTTACATATTGCTCGAGAAAAGAAGTTTTTCCTGGGGCACTGGTTAAAATGAGAAAGTTCAGAAGACATTTGAGAACTACAGCCATATAAAAACAAAAAAACAAGAAATCTAATTCTACTGTATTAGGAAGTAGTTTACAAAATGATATCTGAGTTGAAGCTAATGATTCAAAGTGATTTAATATATTAGCAGAGCTAGCTATAAACATAATCATTAATTTTCCTTAAGATACTGATTAAATTTTATTCTCCTTTTCTTAATTTTTAATTCTCAAAATAGTATCCTGATTTTTATCAATATAAAGCTCTCTTATCAATATAAAACTCTACTCAAATGTATAATACAAATATGATTATTGTTTTTAAAAAATAAAGAACAAGCAAACAAGATGATATCCTACACTCTATCAATAATTGTGCTCAGTTCGCCAATTAGGGTAGGGAGAAAACATTTTAGAATTTCAAAATTATATTTGGAAATGCTACTCAGTTTTTAAGCAGAGGGATGACAAGATCACGTATTTCAAAATGATCACCAGAAGCAATATGAAGAGGGTAAAACCTAAACTAAGCAATAGCAGATACTCAGAATGGAATATTAAGAGAAACTTAAAAGAAATAAATGAGACTTAATGAGAGACTAAAGAGTAAGGGACAGGGAGTAGAAGCCATTCATAGAGATACCACAGATTCAAGGTGCAGATTGAGAAAGAAAGAGGATGACTTCAGAATATGCTGAACTTGTAGGTGTCTTGATATCTATCTCACACGCAGGCTTGGAGCTTTGAAAATGAACGGAGGATGAAAATATCAACTTGTGAATTAGCTGCATTGAGGTAAATAATGGAACCTGAAATCACTTGTAGAGTAGTGATTATGAAACATTAAACAATGCCAAATTAAATTATCATCAGTAAGACAAGGGATCCAGGGATGGAGAGAGAGACGAAAGGGAAGTAAAAAGGATTAAGATATGATATAGGTATAAATATGTACCAACTCTCCATGATGAATGTATTCACCATTTAACACAGATGTGTACTACTAATAAAAAAAGTATGCATTGGTGGCATTTTATTCAGTTAGTAAAGAACTAGAAATAGAAAATTCTTTTTTAATTTTTTATTTCAAACAGAAAAAAGTAAGAGATTAAAGTAAAATGGAATTTCACAACAGGTGAATAGGAGAGTAACAAGAATGAACACATTACATATTGTTATATTCAAAGTAGTTGTTTAGAGTATAAGATATGGACATGAAATATTGTCCAGAAAATTATTAGCACTAAACTTTCCCCTCAATGAATCAAGAGTAGAAGTAGAAAATTCAAAACACTAATACTGAAGACAAATACATGATAATATTACAAGGATGAAAGTGCAGTTACAGAGATGTACAGTTTATTATGCAATCTCAGAAAAGGAGAAGCAAAAAGGATAGTGAGGAAATATGTTTCTAAAGCAGATTCTCTACATCTGTGTTCAAAAACATAAAGAACATAAAGGTATGGAGGGTCAAGAATAAAGTCTTACTTGCCCATCTTAGGAATAATTCTTTGACAATGATGATAAAAGATTTTTAGAAAAAATAATTTTTAAAGTTGAAGAAGGCAACAAACCTAGTTCTTTAGAAAATTAATATATAGCAATAGCTGTTCTCTAGTAAATGAAACTCAGCTAATTTTGATTATAAATATTTAATCTCTTAATATAATGTAAAAAGACCAATAAGAATACTAAGAGTTTCTTTTGTTTGTAAATGCAATGTTTTTGAAATAATATAAATGCTAAAAGTGCTATCAGAAGCATACATCATATATGAATCTCCAATTCACAGAATTGTTCAAACTGTTCTTCAAAACATTAAAAAGTATACAAAAGAAACTGGCAAAGTATGCCCTTAAATATACTGTTGCTAAGAGAATCAAAAGCTAACACATGCAGCACATTAAGAGACACATGACTTGCTGACTTAAAATATTTGACTAAATTTGGTCTGCTTTTTCAGCCATATAAGGAAAGAAACAGAATGAATCAAATATACTTCCAAAATCTTATCAGACACGGTTTCGCTTCTTATTGAATGCATATCCAGAGAAATAACCAATAATAAATGGCTATGTGAGAACAACTTCATTAATTCCAGATACAGGCAGCAACATTAACTTCGGCTGCAAACTCATTCAAGAAACTAGTTTAAGTATATAAAACTATTTTTATTGCTCTATGCATGCTTACAGTAAACAGTTGAGAAAGTGGATGATGAAGCGTTGAATAAAGGGGTTAAACAATGCTCAAAATAGAGTCCGTGGCTTAAAGACAGACATTTTGTGAAATATGTAGTTTGAAAATTCATTAAACTTCACTCCTAAGATAGATCAAAACAAATGTTTAGCAATTATGTAAATTGGGTAAAAATCAATTATCACAAAGCCTTTTGAACTAAACTTTAACACTGTTACATTTCTTTTTATGAAAGTGTTCTGTTAAAAATACATACTCCAGAGCCATACTGTCTGCAGTTAATCCAGTTCTGCCTCATACTGCCTGGGTATCTGTTATGGTTTAGATCTAGAACACTCCCCCTCCAAAGTCTCATATGTTCAGAGGTGGGGCTTGAGGAAGGTGATTAAAACATGGGGGGACTATTAGCTGACCAGTTGTTAACAGGTGGGGTCTGCTCAGAAGAGGTGGGGGGGGTCATTGGATGTAATCTACAAGGGTATATTATCCCTCCCCAGCTTTTCCCTTCACTCTTGTTTCCTGACTACCATGACAAGAGGAGATTCCCTCTGCCAGATTCTTCCACCATGCCACTTCTGCCCTGGAGCAAGCCAACTGGACTAAGGACTGAGTCCTCTAAAATCATCAACCAAATAAACCTCTTCTTGAAATTTGTGGATTTCAGGTGAAGAAATGAAGGAAGTGATAAACAACCTATGTAACATAGCTTCTTCTGAAAAATGAGGATAATAACCATACTCACTACCTCAGAAATTAATTGTGAGAAGTAAATGAATTTACACAGAGTAGTACCTGTCAAGTGCAGTACCTGTTATGTTTATACGAAAAACTAGTTCATGTGCTAAATCTTCCCTGCTTATTTTTCCTTTTTAATATTCTCATCTAAGAATATATTTTCATGCTTCGATAAATGAAAAAACAAAGTTAAACTGTAGAGAACAGTCAAATACTTCTTTTAGTACCACTTCTGGTAAAAGCCCAAATATCAGTGATTTCTAAGAGGGTGACTAAGTTTTAAAAGTGCACTAAGAAAACCATGGAGATTCCAAATCTCTTTCAAACAAACTTCTGCAAACCCCCATACAAATTATATATAAAAAAAAAAAGCGATAGAAAAGACTTAGTTGTACATATATGTAACTACAGCAATTTAGGGTACAAATGTAATTAAAGTCAAGAATTGATATGCTTGTGTCTAATCATTAGTAACACAGTTAATTATTGATAGGTAAAAGATAAATCTATTTGAACATAGTAAGTTGTCTTAGTCAATTTCCACTTCACAGAATCAACTCTATGTCCTTTAGAGCAAGGAAAAGTTCAACCCACAGGAAAAGAAACTTGTGGATATACTAAGAAATAGTTCATGCCCCAAACATTCATTGTGACAATGTCATTGAGTATGTATTCACAGCAACTATCTGGATATTGCCCAAGTAATGTTTCTGTTCTATCTTATGGAAAATTGAAGCTGAATATTTTTAAAGGGGTATTATAGATGTGGTTTATACAAGCACGACAATAAAGAACTTCAAGCACAACTACTCTCGCTAAATAATAAAAAATAAATACCTTGGTGCTGGGTGTGGTGGCAAATGTCTGTAATGCTAGCTACTATGGAGTCTGAAACAGGAAGATCGCAAGCTCCAGCCAATCTTGGCCACTTAAAAAGACTCTGTTCTCAAAAGAGAAAGGGTGCAGCATGTAAGCTCAGTAACAGTACTTGTCTAGCATGCACAAACCCCTCTGTGGGTTAAATCTCCAGTAACGTAAAAATAAATAAATGAATAAATAGATATCTTGAACTTGCATTAAAAGACTAGCAAATAAGTAAGCATAATTTTAGGAGGCCATCTATTATAGTTATGAAAACAAGTAAGAATTCAGTGTCATACTGTTAAATTTGTCCACCTTTCTATTCTTTTATCATGCAGGCAGATGGGAAATTTAGATGTAGCAACGAAAACTTGTGCTTTAATGCATGTTCACAAGAAGGCCATAATATACAGCCTCACTGGCAGGCAGTACCAAACCACAAGTGGTAAAAGCTGGTGGGAACGTGTTAAAAAATGTCATATATTCAAATGATAAATGATTGCAACAAAACAATCCAAAGCACAGACTAAACACAATGTTAAAACCGTTGGAAATTGTCCATTTGGACAGAGAAATTCTAGCTTACATCTCCTAGACAGATTATAGGAGACAACAGTGTCTATCAAAGAGACACAAATACTCTATGTATGTTTTGATTGAATGAACCAGAGATGGAAGGCTACAAAAAATCTGACAAAAATGTTTTTTGAGACTTAAAAAAAGTCTACGTAAAAAGTAATTCAAGTATTGCTCAAACATTACTGAGCAAACACTATTTGAAAACACGAAAAACTAACAACTATAAATATTCAAAGATTAAACTATGCCTTTTATCTATCTATTCTTGTTTAGCAGTTCTACTACTTTCTTTATTGATAAACATCAATGGAGTACATAGTTGAATGTTGATTTTCAAAGGCCAACATTCATTTAGGGACTCAGTAAGGGAAGAGCATTTCTTCTACAGTTTAAAATGCTTAGATACATGAAACAAACTCATCTTCAGCATCATTCTTTCATACATACTTTTCATTGACTGCTTATTACATATAATGCATAAAACCATCCATTTTAGTAGATACAAAGATCATCACTAGAGTGAATAGTCTCTTATTTCATTTATGACATATAACAAATACATAATAAATAACATGTGCAGTGAATCAAAACAAAATTAATTTTTGACCCAGTGTGTATATGTATGTATGTGTACATAAAACTATGTTAAATAGTGTCTGAGACACATTCTCCTTATTACTGCTTTTAGTCTTTACTCCAAAATAGATTATAGTTTCATAAAAACAGAAACTGCTTATACATTCCATGATAGCTTAACAGTATTATTTCAATAAATGATATTGAACTAAAACAATAATATGGCCCTGTAGCGTGCCTAAATTTTAATTAGGAAAAAAACAGACAAAGTAGAAGACTACTATATGTAGTTCACACAAAGTAATGGAAAAGTTAGTGTGTGAGTAGAGAGAGTCAAAGAAAATTTTGGAGAAAAAAAATCTAATGCTTGGTCTCATTACTGTCTGAACTTTGATGACAGGGACGCAGTTCAGTTTTTCCTAGCTGAATCCTATATTTTATGAGACATGCTCACAAACTCAGTAACAGGGGTTTACTCAATGGATACAGTAACAGAAAACAATTTATTCTAGGATCAGGTGAAGAAGTAGAAGAATCTACATTATTCAAATAAATGGAAAAAGACAAATTACAAAAGTATACACACAAAGATACAATTCTTGACATTGACATGCATAATGAAAAGTCAAAAGAATACTTGCCAAATTAGCTCCCTGAGTTAATCTCCAAAAGCTTACCTATAATGACATAAAATTCTTAAGATCTTCCAAAAAATAAAAAAATAAAAATCATTTTTCATTATCTAATCGTGTTCTGATGAATTTCTTCCATGTTCTGCAAACTTGGTGGCCAATAAACAGCACAGATTCTCTATATATTCGACAGATCTTCTGAGTACCCACGATGGCCAGACATTATTTGAGCTGTTATGAATACAACAGTGAAAGACCCAGACCAGATTTTTGCATTCATATACCTTAACAGTCTAGCAGACAACACAACTAAATGCATAATAACAAAAGAAACCTTTGTAAATACAAAGGACTTAGATACTTAACTTACATTGGGAGAGGGAGAAATAAAAATCTCTTGACAGTGGTGCCAAAGAATTTCCATTTTAAGGAAGTTACTGTCTAATCTGTAAAATACACTAGGATGCAAACCAATGATAGCTGGTAACTGGTATAAAGGAATAAATAAGGCACAAGCAGCACACCTAACATGTGATGAGAAAAGCTTATATTAGAACCTAGAAAGCAATAAATATGTAGGGGGAACAGGTAGGGGGGAAAGAAGCTGAATAAGTGTAATTCTACGGAAGCAAAGGAAAAATGGAAAATAAAGTTCGAAAGAATTCAGTGCTTCTTCCTAAAAATGGGTAGCATGATGACAAACTTCACAGAACTGTTGCCCAAATACACACACTAATCAGCTACTGTGCTTTTGTATGGGCCAGGGAACTGTTACATTGTTATACTATACAAACTAACTAATTTGTATGTATTTAATCCTCACAACTCAATATATAACAAATATTAGCATTTAATAGTTGATAACTGGTAAGATTGGAATTTTAATACAGTAGTATAACCAACAGGTTATGCAACTAGACAGTTGCAGAACAAGGTAAAACAACATCCCCAAACAATTTGGACCTACCTATCAAAACTTCAAATGCATACATCTTTTGACACTGTAATTTTATTCCGGGAATCTTTTGTGTAGCTATAATCACATATGTATAAAACGATATGCACAAAATTATTCACCAAAATTTACAAGACTAGAAACAGCTGAACTGTCCTTAAAAATTAATTTATGAGTTAATTTAAATGTATACCAATAAAAAACTAACTTATGGAGTAATATGAAATAAATTTCTGGATATTTTACCAATAAATAAGTGTAAAAGGAGTAAAGTCTCTAACTGATGTTTTAAAAATAAAACCAAAATAATTTATACACGATTACATATGTATTTGTTCATATATCATAAAATATGTCTGAAAGGATATGTAATAAGGAAATTGTGACAGGACAAGTACTGGTCAACCACAAGTCCAATAAAGCAGTATAAACTGTCAGTGAAGGAACAGCCCCATATGGTATACAGTATGTAGAAGAGGAAGCTAAGTGGCTCTTCTCTCTAGCCACTTTTCTCACTAGCCAAAGGATACAAATGACAACAAAAGTTAGGTTCTGAGCTTTCTTCTTCCTGATAGGTTCCTTACTCCAAGTGAGACAAATACCCACCAACAAATAAATAACTAGGGAGACACCACATACCTGTGTTCTTACCTGGTTTACATCCTCTGTACTATCTGCTTGCCATCTGGTAAAATTTCTGTACTGTTTTTCTTGCCAATCAATCCTTGAACACCAATTGGCCTTGTTTATTTATTTACTTAAGCCCCTTTTAAAAGTTTGGCTTAACTTACCTAGTATGAACATGCTCCAGGAAGAAAAAAATCAAATGAACTGAATTAGGGAAAAAAGTATGAGTCTCAGTCCATTTAGTCTAAGACAAAAATTTCATACATTAGGTGGTTTAAAGTCAGAAGTATTTACCTCACAATTCTGGAGATTGGGAAGTCTAAGATCAAGGGACACACAAATCTGCTATCTGGTGAGGGCTGGCTTCCTGCACTCACACTTCAGAGAGCGCAAACTCTTTGGTCCTTGTCTGTAAGAGCTTTAACTGCACGTGTGGATTTTTTTGGAGGACACAAACATTCAGACCACGGCAGTACTGTACACATACAAAAGTCCAGACTGCAAAAGCAGTACAAGAAAATATAACTGGACAAACCAAAGGAAATATCTGACATTTCATACTTTGAAACAAAGTAAGAGACCAGAAGTAAAATGATGCCAGGAATATAGCTCAGTGTCACAGCACCTGCCTGGCCAAGAGCAAGGTCCTGAGTTTGAGTCCCAGAACCAAAAAAGTAAAATAAAGAAGTAAGTAAATAAATACTAAGGTAAAATGATAAACACTACTTAACAAGAAAATCTAGCACACTGAAAGACAATAAATTCAAAATTCAAGCAAGGTAGTCAACAGATTCAAGTAAATAAAAGAATGTAACAATTTTAAATCTTAACTAGGTAGAAACATTAAGGTAGGCAGCAAAATGAGATGAGGGAAGAGCAGAGTGTTGATTTTTTAAACTTCTCTAGAGAGTAGCCAATTAAATTTTTTTTCTTTTTCTTTTTCTTTTTTAAGACAGGGTCTTGCTATGCAGTTCAGGCTGGTCTTGAGCTCACTTTGTAGCCCAGCCTAGTCTCGAACTTGCAACAATCATCTTGCCTCAGGCTCCTGAGTGCTGGGATTACAGGAAGGTGCCACCATGCCCAGGCTCACCAATTAAACATTAAAACTGAAACAATGTGTCTCAAATTGGACCCAGATTAAAAATTACTCTATTGCAATATTTTTACAGTCTATCTTGTTAACCTGAAAGGAATCCTTATGGAAAAACTCTCTTCAGTTGCAAAGAAAAAACAAAACAAAACAAAAAACCTGAATTCATTTACTTCATTCTTTGGTGACAAATTAAAGCAAACTGAACATTCTGAGTACAACAGCATATGTAATATGCATTCTCTTAAAACAAATATATCAAAGGACTCCTACAGAGAAATACTAAAACTACGGTTTCCACTGAATGACTGTTACTTATAGATGACCAATATTCACTGAGAAATATTATTGCTTTTTCAGCATCAAGCTTAGTACCTAGGTGACTGTGCACTTTATGTGAGATATGTATTCTGGAAGAGTTTTTCTGCTACCTAAAAAATTTTGGTCCACACAGCTTTCTCTGTCACAAAGAGAAGCTACAAAACTGCTGAGGCAAATAAAAATTCTTAGATAAAAAAAAAAACCAGTGCTGAAAACTTCATATATTCTTAGCTATTTTATGATTTGGACATGGATGATCATATTCTCTAATGGTTCATGTGTTGACGGTTTGGTCCCCAGAGTGGTGAGGTGAGAGGAGATAGAACCTTAAGAGATGGGGGAAGCCTTGTGGAAAGGCACTGGAGGAACTGCCCTTTGAAGAGTTTAATGCAGTTATCAGGAGACACCTGGATTGGTTGTTTTAAATGGGTAAGGCGGGCTTCTTCTCTAGCTGTCTCTGGCTTCCTGTCTTGCCATGTGATCTCTCCATCTCACAGGCACTCACTCCTGCCATAGTGGCATTTGCTAAAAGGCTCTCGTAAGACAGCAAAATGACGGAAGGCCTGTTATTGGACTTTCAGGCTTCAAAACTGAGCTAATTTTTTCTTCTTTATCAAGTAGCCAGCTTCAGATATTTTGTTACAGCAATTAAAAATAATGTAGGCTTCATCACAAAAAAGCAGGTTGGAGAAAGTAACAGTTCAGTTGCAAAGATGGGGGGGATTTCAAATCATTCTGATCACAGGAACTAAATGGGGTAGTTTAGAGCTAGGTAACTTCTCTGGACAAAGACTAACAGTGCATATTCTTAGGCTTTGCTTAGTTATGGTTAGAGTTTTGTTAAACCTAGAGATTCTTCTTTAATTTACACCTTAGTCTTTACTTTAAACCTCTTCCCCAGCCTCATTACTGTAACTAGGAGTGACTCTTTTCCTCCATTTTCTGTAACATGGTGAACCTACACATTTAAACCACTGTTTTAATTATCCTCTCATATATTCTAGTTGCCCATTTTTCCTCCCACTTTAGACTCCATCCCTTAAAAGGCAAGGAACCTATTTTAGTTGTTACTACACTCATATAATCTAGAATATATTAAACACTAATCAAATGTTGAATGGAAGGAATCCATGAGTATGACTTAATTTAGCAAACTCAGGAACAGGATGGTAATTCCTTACCACCTCTAGTCACTATAATCAGAGAAACTATTTTTCTGCATCATATCTGATTTACTATAGGAATACAGATAAGTTACAAAGCTTTTTAAAGTTTTCCTATATTAAATGGGAAAATAACTTTCCCTTTCTTAAATAAAAAATTTGAAATAGATACTAAGTATTTTCTATGAGATATTAAATGATTTTGGAATTAAATGTGCAATGTGTGATCAAAATACAGTGAATGTTTAAATGGTTAAAATTTAGTACAGTAAAATCCAAGGGCCATTAATCCTCAAAATAGTCCCCTCTCATTTTACATACACTTACACCATCATTCTTCCCACTTTCTGAAGCAGTTCCAGAAGTCCTCTTTTGTATCTTTATGAACTATGTTAAAAAATACAGTGAATTCTCCTGTTGCATACTATCTAATGAAAAGGCAGCCTTGTAAAAACATTATGGAGTGTCCTCATCCACCTACTTTACCGGACCTGACATCATGCAATTGCTGGCTCTTCCTCAAAGTCAAAATAACCATGAAAGGTAAACATTTTGAATGGATTCAGGAGATCAAGGCTGCCACAATAGCACAACTGAAAACACAAGACACTCATGAAAGAGGACTTACAGAATGCTTCAGAAAATGGAAAAGACAATTAGAAAAATATGTTCAAAGTGAGGAGCATTTTGAGAGGATGATAGGAGTATGTCTTTTACTGCAATATATTTTTAAAATTTAGACATTCACCATATCATGTTACATAACTGATACTCACGACCACTCCAAAAAATATTTGCCAAGTCAAAAAGAACTGTATTAGAGAATAAGAATACACTAGAGTAGTAAGAAGTTATTATACTCACATCTCTGATGGATAGTACTTTTACTTGTGAATGTTCACATCATTTTTACCTTTGTCCTCTATTCGCATATTTCCAATTCCATGGTAGGAACACTGCAAGCAGTAATTTCACTTTCTTTGGTACCTACCATCGATGGATTTTATTTCTTCTAGTTGTGCCAAATGCGGATACAGTTCCTTTGTCTCCCTTTCAGTGAGAAAAAATAACTAGAAGAAGTGCTTTTAAGTTTCATTTTTGTAAAAAAAAAAATCAACATACATCAATAGCATGTACTGTTTGTCACAACATTAGCACTCTAGCATAAAACTAATGCCCTGAAAGGAATTCCTTTCCTTACTAAGACACCACCAATGCATACAAGGTTCTTAGCAATTTAACTAGTGGGGTAATAAAAGCAACCAAGATGACAGCATGGAAGACAAAATAAAAACCAGTCAGTTTTTTTTTTCTTTCTTCAAGTGGTGTCTTGCCTTTTACTGAAAGTCTAAACGCTAAGTCTTGACCATACAAGGCTTTGGGATTCCCATGGATGGGATGGTGGGGAGAAAATATTAAACCTAAAAACATGGAAATACTTGAGTATAATTATAAAACTACCATGAGATGGTTCCTATTTCTTAAAATTCTAGAAACACTAAAAAATTCCCATAGACAGTTTCAGAAATGTTCCTGAAAAACATTATGATCAAATTCACAAAGTTTAAAAATATAAAGCAGATTATATGCATATTACCGAAACTTTCTTAAATAATTTTTCCTGGAAATCTTCCCAAAGTCTATTATACATGCCTTTGTTATTCTCAATAAATAAAACAATTGAACTTTTCTCTATTAGCTCATTATAGCAATGACGAAGGTTAGACAACAATATCCTCGTACCAAATAGTTTACAGTTAGGTAATATGGTTAACATGATACCTAACATTATCCTGATCATGGTTGCTTTTAATAGGTTTTCTGCTTTTCTTCTTGCTTTCAGCTGTCATCTCTTAAAACGATCTGACAGCCTCTATATTCCATTCTAATGTATACCTCTTTATTTGCCAAACATTTTTTAATGGAGCCTAAATAACAGTACACAAATTAGGTCTTCTGAATAAAGTAAAAATACTTGTGCCTAAACTACATGGAATCTGCAACTTGTATCAGTTCTATGAGTAACATATCTCTCAGTAACTTTCAATTCATAGTTTCCAAAGGGGGGAAATTATTAAAGAAATTATACCTGTACAATGTAGAGAGCTGACATATAACCAAGTACTATAATAGCGAAACTGATCGCTATCTTTATTTATTTTTATTTATTTATTTTTTTAAATTTTATTAATAATAAAAGACAAGGCAGAAGAGAATCCCCCATACTTGCTACATTGCCCACTGTAAAGAGATGCTTGGGTTGCTGACCAGAGGCCTGGCCAAATCTACAAAACAAAAGTTGGTTGATGTTCCTTGGTTGCTATCAATCCAGCTAGACCTCCGAAACAGCAGGTTGCTCACGATGGGGGGGGGGAGGTGTGTGTGTTTGTCCCTGATTCCAAGTCCGCGCTCCGGTGCCTCTCGGGCCGGGCGGGGGCCCCTCGCCGGGCCCTACTCATTCTCCTCCAAGGTCCTGGGCTCACGACCCCTGAGGGCAGTCCATATTGAGTCCTGATCGGTGCCTGCCAGGGCCCTACTCCTTCTCCTCCATGATCGCTATCTTTAAAAAAAGGAAACAAAGAATTTTTTTCTTTTTCTTGTTTTCTTTGTATGAAGGTGATTAAGATGAGCAATCAGGGCTGGAGATGTAGCTCACTGTATGGAACTTGCCAAGCCCCTAAGTTGGATTCCCAGTAGAGGAAAAAGAAAAAAGAAAAAAAAAAAAAAAGTCACATGGAGCAACTCCTCCAGATAATTTTAGAACTCCTAGAAAAAGCTGGAAACTCATAAGAAAATGTGAGAAAACCCTAAGCTAACAGTTTACCATTGTACTGCCCATAACTTACTTACAACTTTACATACTCATGATTTTAAAATAAATATACTAGTAAATCACTATGTGATTTAACTTTTCAGTATTCCAAAACAAACAGGGGTGTGTGGGAGCTCATTTTACAAAACTTAGAAATGTGTAGAACTCAATGGAATAATCATATCTGATATAGTTATTTAATGATAATAAAACAAACTATGAATAATGAATAATACATGGAGATTTATAAACTTTAAAGTTCTATTTTATTAGAATAAACTTTTCCCTTGCAAAACACATCTTTTCAGAAAATCAAAAACAGTTGTTTAACTACAATGTCCTTCACCAGCACTGCTACACTATTCTAATCTCTTCAATAATTACTGGCACTTGTTAGATATTATATGCTGGATATAAAAAGACAAAATATAATTGATGGAAACAAACCCTTATGAAATACGGTTTTAACAGAAAACCAAAGAGAAAACAAAATAAACCGCATCTAATATGTCATTATTCAAGTGCCATATTTTTTTGTAGGAACTCAGAAAATTAGGCAAACCTTAAGCAGGAAAAAGACTTCTATGAAAAACCTAATCTGTATCTTTATGGATAAAGTGGTGAAGGTTAAGACAGTTTTTTTTTTTAAAGGGGAAGAGAAGTATATCTGAGCGAGAACAATAATACTGCTTAAGGATCATAAAGGGCAAGAAAGGATGATATGTGATTAGAGAAAATCAAACTGATACAAGGAGAATTTGAAGCTGCCCTTATAAACCATGCTAAAGAGACCAAATTTACTCTGTACAACAGAACTTTTCAGATCTAAGTAAAACAAGGAAACCCTTCTAAATGAAAAAAAAAAAGTTCTCTAATACTGACTAAAATTATTTGCATTATAATGTTATCTAAATAGCTACTAATATAAATCTATAGTTTTACGTATTCTTTAGTGCAAATACAAATCAAAATAAATTTATAAATTTTCTCATCACCTTTCATTTTATGTTTGTAAAGGGGTGGTCAGTGATATAACTTCACTCCCCACTCATTATAAACGTGATATTTCCATTAAATTCATCATGATCTTTCACCATGTCTGTGGCAGTACATTTATCCAGCACCAACTGCAGTGTAAATGCAAATTTGCTCATAACTACAATTTAAGAAGCAATACACAGCTGTAATATAGCCATTCCTTTTTAGGTAGTCACATTACTACATTTTACATTATTTGCACAATGAAACTCAAGAATTAAAACTTCTCTCCCTCTTGCCCTCTCCCCCCCACCCTGTGTGTGTGTCTCTATCCTCACTGTGAATTTCTGAATCTCGCTAGCTCCAATTCTTCCAGTTCACAATTCATTCACTGGTTTTACTCCTTTATAGTTCAACTATACAACTACTACCTCAGAATCCCATATGACTCTTGACAATTCCTAAGACTGAGTAACATAAAGCAATGTTAAGAAAATTAAGAATCTATGTTGATTTAACATCTATAAACTCACTCTGACTTCACTGTATTACCACTGTACCCATACTGTACAAATTTTTAAAGTCTTTTGCCTGAATTTCTATCACATTCTACTTACCACTCCAAATCTCCTATAGTCTTAAGAACTCAATGATACTAAACTGCACTGTCAACAACCCCACTTATGACAATACTCAATGCTGTACCCTTATACAATCAAGAAAACTGATATGGTCAATTGCATTTTTCTAAGAATCTCCTTTTTTCCAAATTTAAAGTTCTTATACCTTCATGTTTTCCACTTCCTTTCCTTTGGTTTAGAGGAAGATACACCTTACCATTCACAAATGAAATTCTTAATGACTTCTAACATAGATCACTTTCCATCTTCATGTTTCAATATTTTACCCTATGCTTTAGTCAAACCAAACAACACACTAGTCCAATTCTGAGTCTGGCATTTCTTCTACTGCTGCTCCCTCTTTCCATAATGCCTAGCCTATACCTCTCCTATACAAGCCCCCCCTAAAAAAAAATCTTGTTCATTCCTCCATATCCTAAAAGCTACAGAAATAAAATCATTTTCCTTTTCCTACTTTTCAAATACATGATTTTCCTTTCCCTTGTATTTTATTATGAAATCGCTCATGTTTTATAGCAAAGTTGAAAGTATTTTACAGTAAACACCTATAAATAAATCACTGATGATAATTATTAATA
This sequence comes from Dasyprocta punctata, assembly GCA_004363535.1. Taxonomy (NCBI): domain Eukaryota; kingdom Metazoa; phylum Chordata; class Mammalia; order Rodentia; family Dasyproctidae; genus Dasyprocta; species Dasyprocta punctata. Next base: position 107,838 of record RJWM01001513.1, on the reverse strand, counting down.
TGTTACACTACATGTTTTAGTACATATATAACCACTTTTCCACTTCTTTACACATCCATACATGTACAGTTGTCTATCAGTACTCATTGGGGACCCTATGGATACCCAAATCGTTGGAGCTCAAGTCCCTTAAATAATAAGGAATAAAATTTACACGTAAAACCTACACACATCCTCTAACGTATTTTAAATCATTTCTACATTCTTATAATACTGAATACAATGTAAATGGTATGTAAATAGTTATTATAGTGTATTGTTTACGCAATAAACACAAGAAAAAAACTGCAAAAGTTCAGTAAAGATCCAACTATTTTTCTGAATATTTCCAATCCACAGCTGATTGTTAAATACTGTACTCGGATGTGGAATTCAGGAAAACCAAGGGCTGATTATATCAAAAAGTAAAACCCCAGAAATTAGTTTCTGCCCCTAATACTTCGAGATATGTATCATTAAGTTCGTATTTGTTTACTTTTGGTGCAAGATTTAGATCCAATGAAATGCAGAAATTAAATATACATTTGCTGTTTCACCAATGCGTAAAACTCTACCTGAACTTCAGTCAGATCTAATTCCAGCACTCTGAGAAGTTCAAGCAGGACAACTGCAAGTTTGGGCAATGGAAAGACTTGGTGAGAGACCCTATCTCAAAAGGTGCATGGGCGGGGGATGGGAATAGGGAGCAGCAAGGACTACATGGATGGACTGGGAATACAGTTCAGTGTGAAGGCCTTGCATTCAATCCCTAGTATTTCAACAAACAAACAAACAAACAAACAAACAAAACATACTATCACTATAGAAACTATCTTCATGTTTAGTTTATCTAGTTATTTTCCATTCTAGTCAAACTTCCCAAGCAATGACTGTTCTGATTTTTTTCCATTATAAGTAAGATTTGGCCATTCTAAAATTTCATATAAACAGAAGAGTTATCCTTATTTTGTGAAGCTTCTTTACACAAACGTTCATGAGATTCATTCATTTCCTCAGTAGTTCATTCCCTTTTATCGCTGAAACCATCTTCCTTTTTATAGCTATCATAGTTTATCTACTCCCTTAGTGAAGAAAACCTAGGCTGTTTCCAATCCTCAAAGACTGAAAGTAAAGCTGCTATGAACATTCCAGTGCATTAGTGTTTTTAGAACATGTCTTTTCTCTTGGATAAACAGAAGGAATGATGAAAGATCTGGGCAAGTGTATAACTTTCACAAAAAAACCTTCCAAATATTTTCCCAAAGTAATTATACTAATTTGTATCTCCACATAATGAAAGTGAGGAGTTCCACACAGTTTGCCAACATTTGATGATGTATTTTTTCATTTTAGTCTAATTTTCTGATTAGGCTATGTCCTTCCTTTTTAAACATAACTAAGCATTGTCTTACAGCTTTCATCTTACGTTGCATGGTTTACTTATACATTTGCCTTGTTTATATTACATTAAATATATACATTAAACATATTAAACTATGCATGCTTTGTAGGTATAAATGGTTAGCCATTTTCCCCCTTACAATATTTATGGTAGAGTGCTTTGCACTTGCTATAATAAAAAATATCAGTTTAATTGTTTAATAGAATTAATTCACCCTTTGTGCTCTGAATAAGTTGAAGGGGTGGCGGGGACACCCAAAACAAGTGTACATAATAAGGCTAGAAATAACCATGGGTTGGTGACTACCTTTCAATTTTATTTTAGTCCTCTGTTAAAATACAAAACATCCGTAAAACTATCTTAATATGCTGACTCTCCTACAGTAATGCCATATGCAGACAGATACATAAAAACACACAGAAACAGAATACAAGCTACATGTAAACACATAGGAATTTTGTCTACTTTGTTCCTCAACGGATCTTAGTAACTACCACATAAATGGCAAACAAACACCACTGAATACACACCATAACACATACACTTCCATTCATGTTAACAAGTCGTAAATTTAAATCACAAACAACGAAAATTTTTACATTTACAGCTTTAAACCTGTCTTTTTAAATATAGAAGTAGGTTTGGGTTCAATTTTTTCAAGGTGTGCCTTCACACAATCTAAATGATAGTTCATATTAAGTACACACATACATACTAAAGATAAACATTTTGAATTTTAAGGGAAGAAGACTACTGAATAGTTAACCCACATGTACTAAGTAAACCCACCAATCAATGAAATGTCATATAGTGTAGGATTACCCCCCTACAAAAAATGTTACACAAACTATGCATCTGGCTATTATACACCAAATAAACCAGTGAGAGAAATCAGAAATTTCAGTGTCCAATTCTATTCAAAGCCCTAATATAAAGTATTTAGCTCATTGTGAAGAAAATCCTTCATACCATTAATATTTCTTCAATATCTATTGATCAATATTCTTGGTACAATGCTAGGTACTAACACTATAAGAACAATGTGCAGGAGTTTATTTTTAGTGCAAGAGAAAGTCAAGTAAATAAATAGTCGCAGCCAAGTGACTTACAGCAAATGGCTATGCATAGGGAACAAATTAGGATAAGCTCCTTGGCAGAAATCACTGATATACTTGGTCACATGAATCTCACATGATGCATTCCTGAAGGAAAATTTTAGTAGTAACCATACTTAAGACATGGCTTTTAACTAATCCTTTTCAGGAGGGTTCCTATTGTCACTGAAGTCTGGTTATTGATATGACAGTTGAAGAGCATTTGAGGTATTTTCAATTCTGGGCTAAACAAAACACTGTAAGAATTTATATGTATGTTTTTGTGTGAATATATGCTTTTACTCCTCTGAAAGAGGCAAAAAAGTAATTTCATTTCAATTTAACTTGCTCCTTGCTTTTTGAGTATTATTAAAGAAAGACACATAAGCTGGGCGTGGTGGCACACGCCTTTAATCCCAGCACTCAGGAGGCTGAGGTAGGGGGAGCATTGTGAGTTGGAGGCCTGCTTGGGCTACAACGCGAGCATAAGGCCAGTCTGAGCTACACAGTGTGACCCTGCCTCAAAAAACTAGGGCTGGGAGTTTGGCTCAGTGGCTTAAGCACCTCTCTGGCAGGTGTGAGGTTGTGAGTTTGATCCCCAGTGCCACAAAAAAAAAAAACAAACAAAAAAACAAAAAAAAAAAACAAAGACACGCACAGGACAGCTGAATAGCAAGCTGCAGTTAACAAGAGTTTAAATTAGTATTTGAATCTAGAAAGGAAGGAATACAAGACAGCTGAACAGAAAAAAGGAAAGGGAGAGAGTAAGAGAGGAAGTAAGGAGAAAATGAAAAAGAAAGTAAAAATATAAGTAAAACAAAAATTGGATTATGATAAAAAAGAAGTTACTGGTCCTTTAAATTTAGTAATTCAAGAATTCTTGCGTGATATTTCACTATAATTCAGGCACTAGGATAAATATTTGGGCTTTCCTAGTAAACACATAAATAAACAAATGTATAATTATCAAGCAAAGAAGCATACATGAACAGGATGTCAATACTGAAAGACAGGTTTGGGAAGAATAAGAAGCAGTGAGCAAGGGCCTTTTTGAGAAAGTAACGAAAGTTAAAGAATGAACAGGAGTTAAATGACATAAGGCTAAATAAAGGGTAGAGAGACTATTTCACGCAAAACGACAAGAGATGAGAGATATAGAAGAACTTAGCACAGTTAAAAGAGTCTGATTAGTTAGAATACAAATGAATAAAATGAAGAGACTACAAAAAATGAAACAATTCTAATAGGTTGTAATAAGAATCTGGGCTCTTACTTCATAAAAACTTGGAGGGAACTTTATACCTTTGACAATTCTTTTAAGAGAAATACAGAAATCCAAAGTAGATTTCATATCAAGTCTATAATAAATGTTCTCCAACAAATAATACCATTTCCTCTAAAATTCAACTGCTGGTAATACCAATAGCATTGTTCAACATCTGGTAATGTACCACCACAAAGGATAAGGCTGAATCATTATTAGGAAAATGGATGTACCTCGAGACCACAATGTTAAGTGAAATAAATCAGATACACAAGCTTAAATATGACATGGTTTCTCTTAGGAGAGAAACTCAAAATATAAATAAAAAACATAATAAAAGACTGACAATAGGACATAGGGAGATACAGCTTTTGCAAAATAGAAGGGGACCAAGAGATGGAGGGAGAAGAGAGGGAAGAGGAAGGACATGAATAAAAATAAGATGCATTATGTACACATACTAATTCACCTACAGGGAATGTAATCATTATGAACTGTAAACACACACTAATAAAAAATAAAACTTAAAACTAGAAAAAATTTGTCATTCTTTCTCTAGCCCTTCACTGCACATTACACATCATTTTATATAGTCAGTATTTTAGGTGATCCTCCCAGTAAGTTGGTCAGTTTATTCCAACACATTTACACTAGATTCTTACAAAATTTTTTATCTCAAATTTTTAAAAAATGAGATTTTTAAAACTGAATATTTAGTTCAATTAACATTCATTTACCAGAAACACAAAAGAAGTTTCCAGTTTTCAGAAATTAAAAAATGGACACTGAACTTTCAAATTTACCTTAAAAAAATTCCTGTTTTGCAGCTGTTTACCGTATAGCCATTTTAATTGACTCTTCCTAAGTATCAACCAAGTAGAACCCAAATTTTTATATTATCATAAATACCATCATCTGGAACTAGATACTATAAATTCATATTCCACTCATGTACTATCTTTTTATCTATTATAATTATTATAATTCTTTGAGAAAATAAAGGAAAATATAAGATCAAAATTTTATAGCTCTTCGAAGATAAAAATGACTATAAAACCACGCTAAAAAACCAGTACTGTCTAGTTGGTCCATTTTTCCTACAGTCAACAAACAATTATTTTCCATAACACATTAGATTTTCTTCCCCTGAAAAGTCAGTCTGTTCACATTATCTATAAACAGGAAGATAATTACTTTTATGTAAAAGTGCTTCTTTTTTCTTCCCAATTTTGGACTAGAATAAAATGATGGCATTTATACGCAGTGTTTTATGAAAGAGAAATATTCCAAATGACTAAAAGTAATTTCAAATCCTCATTTCATATTTCCAAATTTTAAAAAAAGCACACTCTTTCTATATATACCTGACGGCTAACAAAATGTCAGGAAGAGAGCAGTTAATCAAATATTATTTCCATTTTGGTGGGAAAGGCTGTACTAGGTAATTTCATATAAAGCCTTCTGCAGAATACTGTTACCCCAATTTAGTAAACACTAATGAGCAAAGAACCCAGAAAGAAATAGTTTATTTCAGTGATGGAAAGCTTTTCCTCTTTATTTTACTACTTTAAAAGAGTGATGATCCCAAGCAACGTATTTCATTATTTCATACCTTCAAAGAGCATACTGCCTGTAGGTATCTATGATAACAACCATACTAAAAAGATGCTCAAACTTTATTCCAAAATAGGAAGAGAGCAGTTAATAGTAATGAACCAATGCCTTTGATTTTTTTTTTTTCCTGAAACTAAGAACCAGTTTTCTTGTAGTCTTTTCATTCTTTATCTCCCTGTCATCCAGAGTCCTGTAAAATGTAGACGTTCTAAACTTGGAATTAGATTATCCAATAAAAACAAACAAGCTTTCAGTAATGGAAAAAATGACTTAAGAGCAAAAGCTAGCAGAAAAGCAGGTATACGATCCCATACACTTGAACGGAAAATGAAACAGAAGCATTTAATAAGGGTTTTACACAGTGGTTCTGACAAAAGAAACATTTTAAAGAGCAGAAACATAAAATGCTAATGACCTGTGCCCTGCTAGTTCAACATTATACTTTGACCATTTTATGCTTAGTTAACATTTTTCAGGTAAAGGTGCTCAGAATCAAGAGCTGACAATATAAAAATTAACCATATACCAATAGATCCTCAATTTGTTGTCTAGTACCACCTATAGATTCTCAATTTGTTGTCTAGTACCACCTAATTTCACCTTACAAACATTGAGGCCTAGGAGAGGAAAACAGGCTGGCAATAAAAGCTAAACCCTGAAAATTCCTGGCTGTATCCAGCAAGTTTCTGGAACACAAACCTGGTGATGTTTTAGGAGAAAACTGCCCTACAAGATCTGTTCTGGCCTATCAATTGCTCTATAATTAAGTTCCAGGGATTTCTGAGGATACCATGGGGCTATAATCTGATGATCCAAGTAATCCACAGCCATTATAGCAGAGTGTTTAAGAGAATAGTCTAAGCTACCCATGTGTAACTCCCAGCTCTGTAATATAAACTTTGTAGCGACTTGCAGTCACAACTGTACATTTCTTCACTGGTATAATGAAATAATAAATACTTCGGATGCTTTTATGAGGTATAACTACCTAAAAATGTTTGATTGACTATTATAACACTATTATAAAAGTGTTTACTATTTATTATTCCAATCAGGTAAGTCCCTCTGAAGATGCAGATATTATTTCCCATACTTGTTACAAGACTATCAGAACCCATTATAAATGAAAAGTTCTACATCGCAGGCAAAGCCCATCTTTAATGTCATAGTGATTTCACAATGGTGGGGGGCGGGGAGTAAAACTGACAACCAATCACATTTACCATGGACAGTGGATAAAGAAATAAGAAGTTTACTGGATGAAAAAAGGGCCTAAAGAATTAGCTTGAAGAAGCTTACAATGGAATCTGCTAAGATATCTAATTAAAATGTACTTTATAAAGTGTATTTCAAAATACACAATATGATCTCCAAGAATTACCTTGTTTTTTAAATAAATTTTTTTCAATTTGCGAAAGCTATGTAAGATTAAAATGTCATAAACCTAGTCTATTATACTACCTTGAGTTTCACTCTTAAAAACATCTATCAGAATATATATATGCTTATGTACACATGCACACACACACACACACACACACGCACTCCAATTTCAACAGTTACAGCACAAAGATGAGAACCATTAATTCAAATTATTTAAAAATGTGTTTGTTTACTGTTAAGTATACACAAAAACTAAGGAATAGATTAACATACTGATGCGAAAAGGAAAAATAGAAAACAGTCACTTTCTCATTTCTTAAAGTATCTAATGCACGTGAATTTGTAAACTAATCTCTGAATTCCAAAGATTAAAATTGTACAATATTGATCAAAACCCAACTTTTTCAGTAAAGAGGAAACTTACGAGATGTGATTAAAAAATACAGTGAATGTTTACAATTTTTTTAAATTATAGTAAAAGACACATTGCCCTTAACCCCTTAAAATGATCCTCCTCCTTATGAGCATTTATTCCATCATTCTTGCCACTTTCTGTGCTTGAAGAGGGTGGGTGGGGGGGGTGAGATGGGTATGCTTGAAGCAAGAGGCATTACTTTGAAGGGATTAATAGCAATACATCTTTTGATGTAAGAAAAATTTAAAATGAAACATTCACCACAATTTTTTATCACATTGTATACAGCAGCACATAAAGGCAGAAAGGAATATTTTCATCTCTGAGGTAAACTAATGAAATGGTTTCCTTGTGGCTGTCATTATTTCCCACAACTACCAAATTAACCCTCATACAGAAGACCTTAATTCATTCACTTTATTGTTACAAATTCATCAATTTATAAATTTAAATCTGTAACACCAGGCTCCCTATGATGTAACCCTCAAGTCTTCATTCATATACTAATCTTCTGGTTCCTAAAACAAAATTTTCTCCAAATCCAACACTCTCATTTTACTTCTACTACATAGGTTTGGCTTCTTTCTTAGCTTCACTCCATATTTCAGTGTATTTCAAAAAGCTACGGAATTCTATTAAAATCTTCTTACCCTTGTTTAACATACATTTCTAAAACCTACTGGTCACAGAACTTTGATCTTTAGTGTGCCTTTTAACTTCTTATAAAACAACACTGAAAAGGCATCTGGAAAACAAGTCTCCTGTTTAAACTGCAGTATCCTCTGGAACTGCCCTCCTGGCAGATCCCCTCCTGCCCACCTTGTATTCCAATCTCTTCTACCTTTAGAACAGCTGTCTCTGAACAATATAAATCTGATTATACTAAGGCAATTACAAATTTTCAAGACACTCCTAGATCCCTCCGTATGAAAATGGGCTTAGCAGGGCCTCCCTGGTCCCATTAGGTCTAACCTCAACCTAACTGGTTATATCTCAGTTGCACTGGCGGCCTTTTAATTTCTCCATAGAGCCCTGCTCTCTTCTTTCCTTTCTCTGACAAGATTTTATATATCGCTTCCCATAGTTAGAACCTATTTTTCCAAGTCTGCCAAGAACCCACCTCTCTACCCTTTATCACGAGCTCTCTACCAAGTTAAACCTACTTATCTTTCTGTTCTCCCCTCAACCATTACTTCCAGAGACCCCATCCAAAGTTTCAAAACCCTACACACCCTAGCATATCTAGCAATATGAGGCACTCAACAAACATTTCCGAAGTGAAACACTGGTAGTAAAATCACCAACTAATCATTAGAAGACTCTTTACAAATAAAAAATTTAACAATGAATCAGTTTAACAAGGAACCTCAACAACATCTCATAAAGTCTGAGGTTTAAAATAGGCATTAATCCACAAAGCAAATGTTTCCAAGGCTATTAAATAAATACGTCAAATTCAGGGAGAAACAAATTTTTAATACATTGGAACTTGATTTTTAAACCAGCAGTGCATGAAAATTCTAATTATCCACATCCTTTCCATCTGGTACTATCAGTCTTCACAATTTCAGCTATCTCGATGTATGTGCGGTGACACCATTATCAGTTAAATCCCCCCCCCCATTTTTTCTTTTTGGTAAATAACTGCTCGGTTTCTCTTAGTGACATACTCATGTATTCTCTATTGATTTGTAATTTAATACACATATGTATGTGCATGTACAAACACACAGACACCTTTTCCTTTATAGATCATTATTTTGGTGTCCTAGTTTAAACTTTTTTCCCTATCACAAGGTTATAAAGATATTCTCAAATACCTTCTCAGATACCTTCTAAAGTACTGTACCTGTTAACATCTTATAAAACAAGACTGCATTTGTGTTTCATATTTAGATCTTTGGTATAATCCATTTGGAAATGATTTTTGTACACAATACATAAACACACACACACACACACACACACACACACACAGAGGATCATGGTTAAAACTTCTTTCCTATATGGGTGGGTTGGCTGAGTTCCACTCATTGATAACATTATGTCTTTTCTCCACTTCCCTGATGTGTCACCTTTACCACAAATCAGGTGTCCATATCTCTCTAGATCTTCTGAACTCTGCTCTGATCCACTAGTTCCTGTCTAATCTTGCATTAATAACATACTATCCTAATTACTGCAGCTTTATAGTAAGTCAAGTCCATCAAAATACGTACTCTAAACCTTTTTTCTTAAATACTGACTTAGCTATGCTTGATCCTTTCCATTTATGTATCAGGGTCATTTTCCATACACACATATACAAACACACAAAGACATAATCTGGATTTTCGTTGGACTTGTGCTGAACCTATAACTAGTTTGAGGAAAATTAGTATCTTTTCATAGCTGTTATATGGTTTGAATTTGAAATGTTCTCTCAAATCAAGCTAAAATATTGGTTGTCTGCTGATGGGATTTGTGGAAATTTACTGCATCAGAGGAGTTCTTGCTTCATCCTGGATTAATTCACTGATTAGATCATTGTGATGGAATTACTGGAAACTGATGAAACAGAAGATGGGGCTTTCTCTTGCTCTCTGGTTCCTTCCCTCTCTTTCTGCGTTATGGGTACCATGAGTGAGCAACTTTGCTCTACTACACCATTCTGTTCCGCTTTACCTTAATCCCACAGCAATGGAACAATCAACCTTGAACTGAAACTTCTCCTCCTTTTAAGTTCTTTTTTCTAGATACTCTGTTTTTTCCTAGGTATTCTGTCATAGCAATGCAAAGCTAACACAATAGTAATTTATTTATTTATTTAAATTCACTGTTCTCTCAGACCCTCACAGGTAGTCTCCAAGATTAATACTATCATTTTCTCACAAGAGTTTTCCAGATACTATCTATGTGATACATTAACAGACTAAATGCAGAAGTAAAAATGAGAGTCTAATTGTCTTAGGTAAAACATTAAAGAAATTTACAAAAAGATAAAACAATGGTATTTTTTTCTGAAATTCTTTATTTTGCAAAGTATACTTATTTTTCATAAATGTTTATACCAAAATGTAATGGATTATCATTTGAAATAAATATTTTAAGGGCCTTTTTTCTTGCATTATTTTCTAAATGCAAATAGGACAACCAATATAAACAGAAAATTCTGTGGGTTTCTCAGTACTTTCTTAACATTAAATAATAATATATAAAAATAACAGTGCTATTGACAGTATTATGATCCATTTATCTTATTCACACTTCTTCAGCATTGCTTGTACTCATTTGTGTATTCTCTTCGATTTTTTAAAGACTATACAGGAGGTCTTGAAGCCCCAAAGGCTAAAAATTACAAACTTAACATTTAACATCTATTAGTACTTTTTGATTTCTAGACTGTGGTTTTATATAACTGATATTTGCATCTTTCTGAATTTGTTTATTACGTCCAGTTTATGTCCCTCTCATCTAAAAATTCATGATTCCAGCAAAGTTTGTTCAGAGGGATTCAGCCCCAATAGTTACCACTGATGATCAAAACTGATGACCCTAAGATGACCAAATAATCCCTCTCCCAGGAATCTGAATTTGGAATTAAAAAGGACATCAATCTCTCTAGACCAGAATACAAACTCTGAAATTGTTAGTGGGTTTATTTTTTTGCCTTCTGAGCTGGGAAAACAGAAAATTTAAATTGCTGCAAAGAAGAATAAAAGTAGATAATTAGAAACAATGATTTGAAATTTGAGAGGACCTTCTGTGTTACATATAGCTTCTGGCTCTTATTCCAGAAACCAGGGTTCTATGAGATCTCTAAAATCTTTTTTTTTTTTTTTTTGGCGGCCCCAGTGATCGAACTCACAGCCTCGCACCTGCCAGACAAGTGCTTAAGTTGCTGAGCCAAACTCCAGGCCCTGCTTTTTTTGAGGCAGGGTCGCACTATGTAGCTCAGGCTGGCCTTGCGCTCGCATTTTAGCCCAAGCTGGCCTCGAACTCACAACGCTCCTCCTACCTCAGCCTCCTGAGTGCTGGGATTAAAGGCATGCGTCACCATGCCCGGCTCTGATCTCTAAAATCTTGTAATAAATTACATATGCTAGTTCCAAGGCTCCTAACTAATACGTGTACAAAATCCTGCATTTTCTTACTACTAGTTGGTTTAAATCTGTGGATAAGTATGTGGCTTTGAAAACTGACACCTTGTGCTTCTCAGGGGGCTCAAAGAAAAATCAGTTGATCTGACTGGCTAACTGTTGCAGAGATTTTAGGGCACTGGAAGAACTAATTTTGTTTACAAATTCATTCCCCTGGTGGGTAAACAGTGAGTTTTATAAAACAGGAGACGAATTCTAAAGTACACAACTAGACACATTGCGAAGAAACAGACTGAAAGTTCTTGCACGGCATTTACAGCTTTATTCACTAACATATTAAATAACATAGTGTTAAGATTAAGAATTGAGAACACTAATTTTCTTTCTGGGCTAACATGAAGAACTAATCAGTATGCTGCACATAATGGCTCATCCAGCTGTTAATCTGCCTAATCCTGGCCAAAATATATGTCAGATTATTGTTATGTTAACTATAAAAACAATGAAAGCTTTTGTGTTTTACTAAAAAATCAAGCCATACTCAATTTGCAACATTTCCCTTATAAAATTTATAGATCATGTTTAAAAAGGAAGTCAGAAGGTCAACATGTTTTCCAAAAACTCAAGCTGGCTTCTAATGCTCAACACAATCTCTTCCAGAAGTATCTGTTCTAGGAAGGAGGGTAGAAAACAAAAAGGCAGATTTTTTTAGAGATGGGAAGGGGGAACAGAGAAGAAGGGAAGTAGGTAAAGAGATAACAAAATGATCAAGATATGCTATGTCCATGAACCAGTGCCTCAAAAGGAATGTAACTATGATGCACCACAAACGTACACTAAAATTTTAAAAACTGGAAAAAAACTAAAATTATTTGTTATGCTACATAATAAATATTAGAATTTTGCCAGTCCATGTCAGAAGACCACTTAAAATAAATGTACACATAAAAAATACATGTAAATGCCAGCTGCTTTCTTTCTATTCATGCTCTAATTTGTAACTTCTAAAAATGTTTCACTAGTTTCAAAAATATTTTCACAAAATTCATATAATTCTATGCTTTAACATTACTGATTCTTTTAGAAATTTATGGTCATTTTAAAATTTATTCTTAAAAATGGATCTTCATTATCCAATGCTTTTTTATTCATATAAAACAGGAAAAGGGGTTACTGAATAAAAACTCTTTTTGTACACCTTTCTTATATCTCTTTCATTGGAATTATCTAAAATTCGGAAATTCCAAATTGTTACGTTTTAAAATCCTTCTATCTTCTAAAACCTATTTGCCTTTTTAGTAATTATACTTTTCTCTGAACTTTCTGTAACCCACTTGCCAAAAACTATAAAATATATCTAACTATAACCAGAATTTTTTCATTTTTAAGACTCTTCAAAGGTATCCATCACAATGCCAATCAGCAATTCTTTAGGAAATAAAAGGTTGAGAATAAAGGGGCTCATAACACAGAAATAAACACTTTGCAAATACCAGTCTTCGTAAGTGACCAAAGATTAGCAAATTAAAATTCGTTATATCGATGTGTTAAACCTTTAAAACATTACTGGAAATAGTCGTTTAGGCATTTTTCTCCTGTTCTGCTTATGAAAAATTCAAAGATGACACAATTCAAAATTTTTATTTTCCTAGATTTTTCCCAATGCAAGAAACTTTTCTCTCCAAACATACTCGCAATTAACTTCCTTAAAGTGTTTTTGGAAAGAGAACAATTGTATACTATCAATTCATTTCACACATCAAATACATACACATACTCCAACATAAGATTGGCTTTAAATGTCAAGGATAGGTTGAAAAGACAAAAAAGATGTTGCTTATTTAAACTTAAGAGTTAAATATATATAACCTAATTTAAGCTAAATATGTCATGTGTTTAGAGCTACATATATAATAACTTAATTTAACCTGAAAAAGTCTAATGATACACCAAGTCAACACAACCCACAATGTTCTATATAAAAGCTAGTTTCCTCATTAACTGTGCAACTTTAAAATATGCCAAAACAAAAACCTCACAAATAATCAAAGCAAGCTATCTTAGTTACTTTTCACTTGCTGTTGAGACAAAATACCTGAAGCCCAAAATTAGGGAAGGAAAGGTTTATTTCTTATAGTTCTCGGGAATTCCAGCTCATACTTAGTTGGCTCCAAGGCAGCGTGGCAAAGCAGGGCCGCCATTCATGGTGGCCACCAAACAGCAAGGTGCATGAACCCGGAAGAGAGAGGACAAGAGAGGAAGACCCGCGTTCCTCCCACCTTACTCTGCATGTCGGCTCCACCCATGGGCTGGTATAGCACTCACATCACCAAGCGCTCAACAACAAACCAATCACAAATGCCAGACTCAGCCCCGTCCAAATTACATGAGGATCCAACCAATACACAAGCCTAACATTATTTTGAGCAATAAAGGAAATATAAGGTATTTTAGGCATGAGAAAAGTATATCAGGTGTAAACATCTTTGTTACAGTTAGTATTTTATATTTATTTTCTCCAAATATATCACAGGGTACACTGTGAAACTGAGAGACATCAGAGATTACTGAGGTTACAGAAAGAATTAACTATACAATTCTTAGAAGAATCCAACAGACTGAGAAAACACACTCTTCTCTCTCCTTTTAATCTGGGATCTTATTTCTATACTGCATTATGTCAGACAACAAAGAACTTGTAGACTGTCACTTCATTCTTCTCCAACAATACTGTGTTCCATTCCTTCACATATTCCTAAACACTGCACACCCTTTACCACATACACAAAAGTATCATAAATGTCTTACTTAGAAGTTATTAACTAATTCTCAACTACAAAATAGAACAAAGCAAAATTGTGCTGTATTTTTAGGTAGTTCACTGAAATGCTGAAAGAACTTAGCCATGAGTTGCTACTTAAGTGGGTTTTTAAAAAAGTTTCATAAATTGTTTTATTCGGTCTTCACATTTCAAAAGAACTAAAGGGACTTAAGGGACTAAGACCAAGACAAAAAACTCCAAACAAGATTTCAATATATTACTTATAGTAGTTAAGCAACCTTTCCTTCCTGTGCCCTTTAGCATACATTTCACACTTGATTGTGATTTTGTTTGCCTTCTCTGCTATCACTCTTATTAATCTGCTTCCAACCTAAATAATAAGCACATAATAGACATTTACTACATGCTGTGAAAAGCATATCCATTTACCCGTTGTCCACATCAGAAGCCAGGGTACACACATCTTTGACTACTCTCTCTCTCTTTTCAAATCACTTCTAGTTCCTACTCATTCTATGTCTTAGACATCTGGAGACACTTTACTGTTCACCACTCTGACTACCACAAAGCTAGTTCATATCACAGTCATTTCTCTTAGACTACTCAAATTCCTCAACTATCTTTCTTCCTCCAGCCTTGCACTTTTTGCAATGCACTGTCCATGCCACAGTAGAGGTAATTTTTCCTAAAAAAGAAAATTGAATTGTTTCAATTAATCTGATGAAAATCTTTCAACATTTGTTTATCTTCAAATCTTTGTATACATTATTCCCTCCCTCTCAAATAGTTGCCCATATTCTTCCCTCCCTCCTCACAAAACTGCTTAACTTCTATTCATCACTCAGCAGCCTAAACAATTTTATCCAGAAAGCAATTACCCTTTCTAAACTCAGATGAGATTTGCCTTCATGAGTTTCAAAGCACTGTTCTACTCTCATTACACATCACTCATTACACATGTTGATATAAATTTGTAACTGTCTCTATACTTACCTATACTCCAGTAGACTGCATGCACTGTTAAAAGCAAGGGCAATGTCTGGCTGTCTTGCTTGCCATCCAAACTACAGTGGCTAATACCAAGCTCAGGCTGTAGCTGGGAGACTACAAGTACCTTAAATGTTAGTGATGAATGGTGATAAATATATAATGCCGGGGATGTAACTCAGTGGCAGAAGCACCTGTCTGGCAAGTGCGAGGTTGTGAATTCGATCCCTGGTACCAAAAAAAAAACAAAAAAACACACACACACACATAAAGCCAATTTCACTTAAAAAAAGCATATTGCAATATAATTCATATGCATATAATAATCCATTTAAAGTATAAAATTGAATGGGTTTTAATGTATTCAGAATTATACAACCACTGCCATAAATTTAGAACATTTTCATTACCCTAAAAAGAAACACTGTACCCACTAGTAGTAACTTGCCAACTCTCCACACCTGCAGTCTCTGACAACCATCTAGCCTGGCCTTCTCTCCATTTATCCTGGCCTTCTCTATTTCGGACATTTCATATAAATGAAGTTGTTTAACATGGTCTTTTGTGACTGGCTTTTTTCACTTAGCATATTTCTAAAACTCATCTTTAATAGCAATTATCAGTTTTTTACTGCTAAGTAATAAGCCTCTGATTCCAATGACAAAATATACCACTCTATTCCCTGGTTTATAGGTATCTATAATGCTACCACTTTTTGACTACTATGAATAATACTTGTACGTTAATATACAAGTTTTTATACGGACAAGTGTTCAATTCTCTAGGATAGTGTATTAGCATTTTCATCACTGAGAAAAAATACAATACCCACAATATAAACAAGGATAGGTTGATTTTGGCTTGGTTCAGAGGCTTCTGTCCACTGTTAGTTGGGTCCAAGAGAGAGACATATGGCAGAGAGGTATGACAGGAAATGCACTCAATTAAGGGCAGCTACAAAGGAAAAAGGGGACAGACACAGAAACGAGACAGAGGCAGGGAGGGAGGGGGAGACAGAGAGACAGAGAGAGAGAAAGAGAGAGAGAGAGAGAGAGAGAGAGAGAGAGAGAAGGGAGGGAGGGAGGGAGGAAGACATAGAAAGAAGGGACTAGGGACAAGAACACACCCTTTCCAGGTCTTCCAACCTGGACCCACCCTTGAACAGCACAGTCAACTATGAACTCATCAGGAGCTAATACTGCTGATCTCTATAGTGCCTACATGATCCAATCACCTTCCAAAAAGTATACCTCTGTACAGAAGACTTTTAGAGGTCATTTTAGATGTTAACTGTAACAGATATTTATGCTGAGGCAGATTTGCTGGATCACATTTAAGTCTACATTCAACTTTTTTTCTATCAGTACATGTTTGTGTTATACAATGATTACATTTATTGTGGTGACTTGGTACATGTATGTAACACATCTTAATGCTTTATTCCTTTCCCCACCCCTCTTTTCCTTCCCTCTCTCTCCATCTCTTGGTCTCCTTCCCTTTTGCAAAAGTTCTCTCTCCCTATTTCCTATTATCTATGCTTTATTTTGCTCTTTATTTATACTTTCGGTTTCTCATGTAAGAAAAACCATGCAATATTTAACCTTGTGTTTCTGATTTATTTCACTTAATTTTCTGGTCTCAGTCCATCTGCCTACAAATGGAGGAATTTACCTTCTTGATGGAAAAGTTACCCCACTGTATATAAATACCACATTTTCTTTTTTTATTCTGCTCTTTATTTTGTTTATACTTTAGTCTTCTCATATGAGAGACACCATAGAATAAACTCATGTGTCTAACTTATTTTACTTAGCATTATGTTTTCAAGATGAATCCACTTTCCTATTAAGTGATTCAAATTTAACCTTTTTATAGTACAGTAATATTCCACCGTGTATAAATACCACATTTTCTTTAACCATTCGTCTGTTGATGGACATACAGGTCCTTCTAAGAGTTGGTTATCATGAACTGTGCTGCTATAAATTATGAACTGTGCATGTATAGCTGCGATATGCTTTTAAATCTTTCAGGAGCATACCTACAAGGGCAATGGCTGAGTCAAAAGGAATTTCTGTTTTTAGTTTTTTTGAGGACTCTCCACACTGATCTTCATAATGGTTGTGCTAGTTTACATTCCCACTAGCAAGGTAGGAGGGTTCCTTTTTTCATCACAGTCTTTCCAGTATCTGCTATTATTTGATCACATAACATTTGCCATTCTTTCTAGAGTAAAATGAGATCTCAGTGTTGTTTTAGTTTTCACTTCTCTAATGGCCAGCAGCAATGAACACTTATTCATGTATTCAACTTTCTGAAGAAACAAGACTGTTTCAAAAACTGCTGTATATTTTACATTAATACTGATGGCGTGTGTTCCAACTTCAATCCTAGACAATACTTATTATTATATAACATTTTTACGATAACGATTTCTAGAAGTATAAAATGGCATCTCATTAGTCTTTATTTGCATTTACCTGAAGATGAGTAACTTCATTAAGAATAGTATTGGTACGTTTTACTGAAAAATATATGCTCCCCAGGATTTAACAGTGTCTGGCACAATGTAGACCTTTAATGTTTATTAAATGACTATGTAAACACTATAATGGATTTGGAAGTATTTCTTGTCCAGGTGTTAAGTGTAGTGGGACAGACTGACTGTATGGAAGGAAAAGAGAAAACAGAAGATGATCTTTTGAGACTGTAATTTAGTAAATAAAAGACTGATGAGATAAAAAATGAGATATGGATTATATAAAAAGGAAAAAAGCAAACAACAGTTGAAACAGGAATGAATATATAAAAGAAAAAAACAGATGTATGAAAGCCTTGAAAACATTCATCTTTAAGAAGGAAATAGATCAGAAAAGAAAACTGAAGAGCCCTTCAGAAAATAATCCAGGAGAGATCAGGCTCATAAAGGGTTCCAGATGCCTACGGTAAGTTACCTATAACTCACAAAGCTTTTCTAGGTCTTCTCTTCCTGACATTCTGAGTTGAGTCCTCCTAATAAGTAAAATGCCTGCAGGGTGTGGTGACATGGCCTATAATCCCAGATCCTGGAAGGCTGAAGCAGAAGGATCACAGTGAATTCAAGGCCAGTCTGGGCTACACAGTACGTTCATGGCCAGCCTGAACTACAAAACAAGACCCCATATCTCAAGAAAACCCAACCAAATAAAGTCTTCATCTAACCCTGTATCTCTGCTCTAGCACTCACTGATATTACAATCATTTGTTTATAATGTTACATCAGCTACACTGTGCACTACATGCAGGCAAGGACCATTGTTTTCAGATATAAGTACAATGCCATGTACATGGTAAATAACGATTTATGTATTTGTTGCATGAGTTAGTTATTAATTTAAATGAATATACAAACATAGAATACAAATGCTAATATTTTTAATAACTTACACTTTAAAACATTAGAACTAAATCTTGAATGAAAAAGGGAAAATATTTTTTCTCTATCATAAATACTTCAACCAAGTGAAATACAACAAATTTTACACACACAGTAATAAAGTAATAGAGTAAATTTCCTATGGGTGACTTACAGGGATGACAACATCACATTAAGTCAACATCACATGTGAGCAACAGTAATTTCAAGGTTAGTCTTCCATATGTGATACACTAGAAACACTGCTGAAAATGTCTTTCATATAAACAAACACTAAAGTAGTGAGTTGTTTGAAATAAAACTGCAGATGAGATTTTAAAGAAATAATTCCAAGGGGCCAGAGATTTAGCACAGTGGCACAGCACCTGCATGGCAAGCATGAGTACTGAGTTCAATGCTCAGTTCAAAAAAGAAAGATACAATCCCAAGAATACAATATTGAGTAAATATATACATGGTATAATATTAACCCAGTACCATGAGAAGTGAAAAATATACTGAATGTTCATCAAAAGACTAGACAAAAAATTTTAGTATTTACTTCCATACAAAACAGAATACTATAGAGCCATTAAAGGTAAAATGTGTATCAATATTAACAAAGAAGTATTTGTAGACATTTACAACTGTAAAAAACAAGTTATAAATCAGAAAATCAAATATGATCTCATATATAAAAAATTATATACTTGGGTACAGATACATAAAAATGAGTCCTTGAGACTAAAATAGGGCTACAGCCAATCTTGGAAATTTGGGTAGCATTACATTTGTATTTTTCTATGATGGTTTAATTATTTAAATTATGGCAATTCTTGAATTTTTAAAACCATTTTTACTGGGATAAAATGCATATACAATAAACAACAAACAAACCTGACAGTAAGTCACATTTAAAAATATAAAAGGTATGAGAGGCAGGGGCATGGTGGTACACATCTGTAATCCTAGCACTAGGAAGGCTGAGGCAGGAGGATCACTGCAAGTTCAAGGCCTGCCTAGGCTACAAAGTGAGTTCAAGGCCAGATTCGTGAATTGCATAGCAAAGCCCTGTCTTAAAAGAAAAGAAAAGAAAAGAGAAGAAAAGGTATGAGAAAGACTAAAAGTCAAGTAGAAGACACTGAAGACTTAATTACTAATAGCATTTTCATATATAAGATACTTAAAAACACTGAGATCAGAAACTTAAAGATATTTTAGTGTTAAAAATGAGGCTGAATTAAGTAATAGAAATTTAAATTAAAAACCTGAAGTTTTTATACAGACTGCTCCACGTATTTAGAAATGATATAAAGATTGCTAAATGTCATCTGTTCAAAACTTTGCTCTGAAGAACTATACAAAATGAAATATCTGAGAAAAGTAACTGTTAATTAAATAGTGTCATGACCTGGGAATAGGAGTATCAAATTCATTTTTTGAGACATGCAAACATCCACTTACCAAAAGAAAAAAAAAAATCAAACCACAAGTTATGATACTGACCTGTTTCATGTAAAATGTGTAACACGAAACACACTCGGTTTATCACGAAGAGACTACGTGAAAAGTTAACTAAAATTCAAGATGACTCTCTATGATCATGTTCTAATTAAGAATAAGCTTTTTGGAAAATACCATTAACCATGATTATTATGATCTACCTATTCACCAGACACAACTCCAAACTACCATTTTCAAAATTAAAAAATTCTCCCAAAAGGAAAACAATCTCAATACCGAGATATTCAAAAGAATGTTTGAAAGCTGTAGAACAGCTCTGAAAATGTTCCAAGTAAGAGCATAAATATCAGAATAAGTTTATAACTATTTTGAAAGCTAATTACTATATATACTTCAGTATGTTTACTATAAAGTATAGTTCACTGCTACGCGTGTGCATGTATGCATGCATGTATGTTTTAAAGATAACTCCATGAAAACATTTTCTCACAGGGTTACTAACCTTAAAGGAGGTATCAATTTATGCATCACAAAATTTTATCCCCTTTGTATTATGCAGTACTCAAAATGACACAAATTTTTAAAACTTTTTTTATTAAATTATGTCAAACTACACAAAAAAGTAATTTCAGTTCAATATGAGTTAATATTCAAGGTAAAGTTTTTTACTACGTGAGGCTCTCCCAGTAGAATATCTTATTCAATGCACATGACATACTTAAACAGATTGCTAAAAAGGTGACAGCTGAGGAATGCTTGCACTTCTTTCTATGGTTTCTAGTCAATGTCATTTCAGAAATGCCTATATAACACATGACAATGTGGAATGTCTCCACCCATGAAAGAGCATTTGAATGGAACAAGCACTTAGGGTAATAACACAGAACTCAAGTTTGTCCTTGTATGGTCAGCAATCACAACAATGAAAAGATAAACAACTAAAATACTAATGAGGTAAGAAAATACTAGTATAGAAGGATCCACAGTGAAATCTTATTTAGAAAAGACCCTATAATTAAAATCACTAAAATACTGTATCTGTCTTCCTTCTAGTGTCACTGTGTTAATTCCTTTTCTAAAGAAACACCCAAGGATTTGTATAAAGGAATTCATTTTTAAAGAAAAGTACATAAACTAAGCAAAATTTTACTTGGATTATTAATCAGCATATATTCCATTTCAAAAATAAATCTAAAATACTGATTAATGGCTATTTAAAAGTAAGCTGTTGGTATATGCTTTTTCCTTAGAACATTTTTTATGCTTGTATTATTGTTGCATGAACTACCATCATTTTGTTTTCTATGAACTTTGTTCAAGAATAAACTATGCTGTTTTTTAAAACCAATAAACATTTATTGCACACCTAGTAAAATAATACCGAAGGGAATTTAATGAAAAATGAATCAAAGTTCCTATCTTAAAGAATTCACTATTTTCTCTGGAATTAAGACACACTAACAATAACATCTAGTGTGCAGAGCCAAATTTATGGTTTAAATAGTAAGTTAAAGAATCACTGTATGCCTCAATGGTCAAACAAGATCACATTTAGTGCTTTGGACTGTGCCTTAACAAAAGTAAGTTGGGAAATACATTCCGGAGGAAGACAACATATGCAAAGACTTACAGAAGTATAAATATAGAATGGCTCCCCCAAAGAAAGCTTTCTCCAATCTCCTGTCTCTCTGGATAAATTAAGTTTGACTCTTTATTGGGTGACCATAGGCTGCAATGCTAGCATACTGATGACCTAGCAAGCCAAAACTTGTATTCCATTCTGCCCTTTCAAAAGGAGGACGCAAGAAATGAAGAGTTATGAGATCTGTTACCTTAGCTACTTTTCACTTTCCCTTAACTACTCTACCTCCATGCAAGAACAACATCTGTTATCAATCTGTCAATAATTTCATAGACTGATGTATGAATCCTCACTGTCCTTTATTTGGACACTATAACTTTATGTTGTTAAAATATCTGTATGAAATGATAATGATAGCATCAAGTGAACAAACTTTTTAATACCCTCATAGGGCAAAATAAAAGACTACGCTCTTTTAGTGACTGAAACTTCTAAAAATGTATTGGTCCATGAAATGTAAAATTCAAGGAATCAATGATTTGACAGGCAGTAAATATATCATATTTCACATTTTTACCAATAAGATTCACTGCCTTTTCCGAATTAAAACCTGAAATAAAGCTTGGCTAAATTATGCAAACTAATTTAAGGAATGGACTATTTCTTATATTTTTACTAACAAAATGCTCCCAACTAAAATCGAACATGATTGATACTTAAAAGTTCATTTTACTAACTCAAAAGTCATTTTAGAAAACATTATTAGCATTTATACATTATTCAAGTCCTAACTACAAATTCCAATGGTCACTGTCCAGAAAGTTATCTGCAGAGATTAAGCTTAAGAGTAGAGATAAACTATTTTTTCTTTAGCATAAACTTGATTATTATTTCTCTAAAGAGTCAAATATGCATTTATGTATAAAAATTTACTGTAAATACATAAAACACACAATGTTAATTAGCACAGAAAAATAAAGTGTTTGAACTCTACATCCTGAAGGAAGGATGTTCTGCTATTGTAGCTTCCTTTGCAACTTCCTAAAGCATTTGACCAAATATACTTCATGTAATGATCAGTCGAAAAAAATCTTGGGCCAAGTGCAATCCCAGCACTTGGAAGGCTAAGGCAAGAGGATCACTGCAATTTCGAGGCCAGCCTGGCCTACACAGTGAGTTCAAGGGCACCCTCAACTACATAACGAGACCCTGTTCCAGAAAACAAAACAAAACAAAATAAAAAACTAACCAAACAAACAAACAAAAATTCTGAATTCTTTCTTTTTTTGTTACTGGAAATCAAACTCAGGACCTTGTGCTTGCCAGGCAGGTGCTATGCCACTGAGCTATATCCCTAGCCTGATAATTCTGAATTCTAAGATTAATTTAGATATAGTACTAATGCACTTAAATCACCATTCAAAGGTCTTAAAAGTGTTAGCTAAAACAAAATTACATGGAGAAAACAATTATACCCATATGTGTTTTTCATTTGAATCTCTACTATTTCATAGAAAATCTCCAATTACTAGTTATCATCACAAAGACTGAAAGATTGAAGAATGCTTTAAGAATAAAGTTTGGGCTTTGGATTCAGCCTGCACTAAAATCCCAATTCTGCCATTTATGTTGACAACCTGAGCAAGAGAAAAAGAATCCTGTAAGAATAAAATGATATTGTGTGTGAAAGCACTTCTTAATAAAACAGAAGTACCAATAAAAAAACAGTAGAAGTAAAAGTAGTAGTAGCAATAAAACAGTAAGTCACAGCTACTACATATTCAACTTCAACTTAGAATAAACTAAAACAACTGTTAGAGATCTTCAATCTTCCAAAAGGACATACTAAAATATTAATACTCTATCTTTAAACATGTTTGTGGAGTCCCACAACCTTTCAAGAGAAAGGTGTAATGAAAAATGGCAATTTTTTGTACGCGCAAAGGTAATGAAAAGACCAACTCCAGGAAGTGTCAAGAAGTAACATGATACAGTAGTGACAAAACATTGTTTTACTCCTTCTCCTAATAAAAGGTTGCTTGATAATCATCTTTTAAGAATCATCTAACTAGATTTTTAAGTGAAAGTACTTTTCCTATGTGAATAGTATGTATGGTAGTAACAAATGGATGAAAAAATTCCTTGATTCCATCCAGGGCTTCTACCTGCCTATACTAGAAAAAGTTCAGTCACAGCTTGCAATTGTGGTGCAGCTGAAGCACATGAAAGATGCACTTGGTTATGACACTTCAGTCAGACCACAAAATGCTGCCAGGAAGCACAAAGGCAGTGCCTGCAGAGAAGGCACTGTAACAGCAGCAGTGTGGGCACTGGTTTTCATCCAGCACATCCCATATACGGGCTGAGTTGTTCATATATTTGTCAAAAGTCAGGGATGAGCTCAGGGTTGTGAATTTGGTTAGGCAGGTTTTTAAAAAATGGAGCTAGAGTATTTTCAACAAAAAGGCTTAAGAGTTATCAGAATAAAATGTTATAGCTTTTCAAAGAAATTATGCAGAAAAATTTCTCCATTCATTTTTTTAACACAAATTTTATTACTGTTTGTAAGTGACTCCACAGGTTATTCCAAGACCTTAACCTTTCCCAGTGCCCAAAAGTTACAAATTATAAATTATAAAATCTATATTCAGTTTCAAGAATCTTCCAGACTTTCACCTATTTTATAAAGAAGTTTTAAATGGCTCCCTTACAACTTGATAAGATTTGTATTTTAAGAGCAAAAGGAAAAAGGGATCAAAAATGATCAAGATATGTTAGACATGTACCAATTCCCCACAATGAATATATATATCATGTATTACAAACATACACCAATAAAAAGGAGCGAAACGATTTACTATTAAACTTATCAGCAGTCTATATTGGTAAGTAAAAAGAAGGAATTCTATAGGTCCTAGCTCAGATTCGTTGGAAGTAATTAATTATGGGCTCAACTGACATATTTTTCTTTCACTTAACCAAAACGTTAACTGCTTTAGAATTTTTAACAGGCTGATATTTAGAAGTTTTAAATCTCAAGATATTAAAAATATGGACTGCACAGCCACAGTGAAGTTTCTCATTTATTTCATAAACATACAAGTTCTATTATGTGCAAAAATAATAGGCTAAGTACCTGGATGTGAAGGTTTCAGAGACATATCTCACACTATGTAAAAACTGTAAAACTTCTTGTTTATGATTGTCGATAAAAGATAAAATCAAACCTTCAGTGACCCAGGCTCTGGAAATACAAACATGGGGAAGATTGGGTCTTATTCTTTTAAGTTTGAGAAGACAAACCTACAAATTCTGTTCAATAAGTATTTTAATAACAGAAGATAAACTGGGCGCGGTGGTGCGTATCTGTAATCCCAGCATTCAGTAGGCTAAAGCAGAGAATCTCCCTGAATTTGAGGCCAGCCTGGCTACATAAATTCAAAATCATCCTACATAAGGAAACCTTGTTTGAAAAAAAAAAAATACCCCAGAGGTGAGAATGTCTCTCCAGAACCACAGTATTTATAATACAAGTTTAAAGAACAGGAAGATCTCTTTTGGTTGGCAACTGGATTGAGCCCCAAAGAATGATTTGAGTTGGAAAAGAAGAAAGGATATTGTAGTAGTGGAAAAAACATGGCTAAAGTCATGGAAATAAAAAAAGTAAAAATCTAGTTCAAATGGTACAACACAATGAAAATGCGTCAATAAGCTAAATATATCGGACATATTTTAAGTCTAAACTGAAGGAGAAGAGAGACACTAACTGTTATTGTCGTAAATCTTGACAGCAATTTGCATGGTGGGTTGAACTGGAGTATAGACAGGGAAAGCAAGTTAATACTATGGTCCAGGGATAAAAATAATAAAGGTATGAAACAGGTTGATAACAAGGACAGCAGGAAAGAGAACTGATGTAAAATTAATCATGAAGACTGAGTCAGAAAACTGAATAGACAAATGTGGACCAGAGGAATGGGTAAATAACTAAAATGCTTAGCTTGATATAACCAATAACCGATAACTAATAACTAATTACATCATTAACAGAAACGGGGGTATCAATGAGAAGAGCAGTTTTGGGTGTGGAAAAATGTTGGTTTTAGGATGAATTTCTGACAAAGTTGTAAAACTGTCTAACTTAATAGAAAAAAGCGTGCTAATAAAGTCTAAAAACATGAAAAACATGCATCTAAATTACTCTTACAGATAAAAGTACATTACAAAACTAAATTATAACTAAAAAATATATCTTTTAAAAATAAGAATTCTTTGAAGAAATCTCAAAAATAATGTCAATACAATAGTGGGCATTCTATGGTATTTAATAACGACCAAAATTAAAATGAGGGACTGGAGCTCTCTAAAAACAAGGGAACTGGAAACTGACTTGGAAGCCACTGGCGCATAGGAAAAACATAAGATTTTAAGGTTAAAATCAAAAGGTTAAACTCAAAATTGTAAGAAGAAATGTCTTCCAAGTGATGCACACCAGTAAGGGTAAGCAAGACATCCTATATAACATTATTAATCTCCTAAATCTTTATAAAGAATGCTGAAATATAAATATAATCACACACCATAAAACTCTACCAGTTAGCTATAAAATCAGAAGCTGATTATTGCCTACTGATAAAACTAAAATTGTATTCTAAACAAAGCAGAAATTTATATCACAGGCTTAACTTTGCATTGTTTTCCAGCTATTCTAGACACCAAGATAGGAATCTGACCAAAAAACCAAAAACAAAAAAAACCCCGAACAACAACAAAAATGACAACAAAAACCAATGCTTTTTCTCCATATAGGATGACATTTCTATACAGAAAGGAAAGTTGTAGACTGAACGTCTTTTTTAACTTCAACGAGTTCATTCAATTAATAAACTTTCAAATATAAACTGTTTGTATTTAGAAGACAAAGGAAGTATTAGATTAAGAAGTATATTTGTGAGAGGAGACATTCCCGTAACTTTTCTCCTAAATGAAATTTAAGATACTCGATCAAAATTTTTAAAAAAATATTCAAAAAGAACAACCACTAATCTGGAAAAAAATATTTTACATATTCTATGATCTTGTGAGAGATTAAAGTCAAGGACTACTTAACCAATCAGTAGGTAAATTTAATATTTGTTAAAAAGCTTAAAATTTTCTTGTAGCTTTTTGTTTTAATTTCATTTATCACCATTCACTATCTGGTGTTCTCAATTTGCCCAATGTGAACTCCTTGTTCTTACAGTTACAATCAGAAAAAAAGTACGAGATAAATGAGAAATAAAGAGTAGAGAAAACATAGTAAAAATTTTAATACTTGATCTTTCAAAGACTTTGGCTTTACTGATTTAAGGACTCTGCAGATAAATTACAAGAAAAAAGATTTATGAAAATGGCATAAACTGAGAAACTTCTGCTTACGTGCTGTAAATTAAACAAAACATGCAATAACACTAAACCAACCAATGAATCTAGTTAATCAAGAAAAGACTTGTAAGTCTGATAATTCTTGCAACATGTACAAATTGAGAGGAAAGAGAAAGACTTTAAGAAGCCCATTAAATGTACTTTCTCTGACTACCTAAACCAGTATCATATTAATATTAATGTATTAGAAATACTCCTCTTTCACCAAGTCAAAATAATAATTGTGGATTCCTCCACAGCAGTAGCTTTTTAAATTTCTGGACAATTTTATTAATATATATTGATGTGAGATTCCCCAATTAAGATAATTTCAGATATATAATATCTTTCAGAATCAGTTTCATACTAAAAAACATATTTTAAAGAAATTTGAAAGTTTTTTCTCTTATATAATTATCATTTTTAATGCCAAAATTGCTTCTTTCTCAAAACTATTTTTTGTTAGACTCCATAGTTACATTATACCTTAAAAAAAAAAAAACTTCAGCTACATAAAATTTGCTGCACATTAGAGAACCTAAACTAACAGAGAAAGAGTTTAAATGTTACATTTTTACTGGGTGCTACATTCTAAATTCCAACTTGTCCAGCAATGTGTCAATCACTTCCATCCAGTCAACTCTGTAAACAAACATCACGAGCCAAGTATAATATGAGAATTTGATTAAATAAAACTTAATATGGTCATCATTCACTTAAACAGGAAGCAGTAAAAGGAAAAATGGCATCATTCACCTCTCTTTTAATGAGCATCAAGTTAATATTCATGAAATATAAAACCTTAAGTTTCAACATCCCAAATAAGCTTTTAATACGGTATTATTCAAAGCTACATCTTCCATATGCAATCAAAGCAACTTTGAGATAGTCCAAGTCTTTGCATTGTAAGAGATTTCCTAGTAATTACAAGTTGCCCAATAAGAAAATGGAAAGAGTCTATGTTGTCACCTATTACTGTCGCTTAAAAACTGCTTTTTATGCAGAACCCTATGAGTTGTGTTGCTTTTGGCCTGTTAAAGGCAACGCAACGTTATCTCTGGATTGCCAATAGTTTCGCCTTATTTGGCTAACACTGCGCGATCCCAATCAGACCACTATAAAACTTTAACATGCACAAAGCATCCATTTTGAGAAAAGTTTGTGACCAGCTTTTTAAAATTCCCACTCCCAAAAGAAAAATCAGAACTTGGTAACCGGCTTTGAATAGTGCACTGTGTTTTCTTCTTTTTCTCGCTCCAGTGCACACTCCAGGACCTAGAGCTCAAGGATCTCTGACACTGCGGCAAACTCTCCGACTACCGGACTCAATACGTCCCGGTCCAGAGACAGGCGAACGTTTTGGGGACGCTCCTTCCCCCCAAACGTTCCAATTGCCTCTCAGCCGAGGCAGACCAGCTAATTACACCCCGTTTTCCCCTCCCCAGTGACCAAGAGTAATAAAGGAGAAAACAGGAAATCGTTTGCTCAGGGCTTAGGGCTCTTGATTACTATTATTATCATCATCATTTGTAATCAAGTCCTAAAAAGTACAACACATCCAATGCCCACCTACCAGCCGACGACGTCCAGCTCCCCAAAGCGCCCCCTTGGTTAGTCTTTTTCTTCAGTACCCCCTCCCAACATATCGGTGACACCGGTACCCCGGCACGACCCCATACACACACCCTGCCGGTCTCGACCTCCAATACCAGACACATATCCACAAATAGCCCGGGAGTCCCAAGACGACCACAGTCCCTTTTCCCCTAAGCCCCGGAAATCAGCCAGTTCCCAACTCCAACAGCAACCGGTCTGAGCGGGGGCCTGGAGCCCAGCGCCTCCGCCGCCGCTTCTCGGCCCCCCTCCGTCCCTCCCTCCCGAGAAGCCGCCCCCTCAGCCCGAGCTGGGAGTCTCCCGCCGCCCCCAGCCTCAGGGCGACGGAGCCGCGAAGAGGCCTCGGCGCGCGGCCGACGGGGACCCCAGGCTCCGGAGAGCCGGCGGCGGGGCGCACAGACCTGATGCAGGGCAGTGAGTCCGTCCACATTGGCGTAATTGATGTCGGCGCCGCGGTGCAGCAGTTTGAGGACCTCGTCCGTGTCGCCGCTGGAACAAGCAGCCAGAAAGACGGCGCCATCGTCGAACTTCACCTTGGTCTTCTGGCGCTTCACCACGGGAGGCTCGAGGTCCGTCTCGGAGCCGATCCAGCGCTTCAGCTGCTCGTTCCGCTTCTGCTTCGCGTCCGCCATCTTCATCCCCTCTCCTGCCGCCGGGTCTTCTTATCGCGAGGGGGGAAGGGGGAGGCGGCGAGGGAAGAGGGGAGGCAGGGGGTGTGTGACTGTTTCTATGAGTGCGGGCCAGAGGAAGGCTGGGAACCGGGAGGAGACGCTCGAGACTTCCAGTATCCCACAGAGCACTGGGGCGGCGCGCCCGGCTGAGCGGACCTCCCTTCCTACCACAGAAGCCCTCCCGCCCCCGGCGCGGCCACCCGTCACCGGCGGCCGATCTAACGTAACTTCGCGAGATCCGGGCAGGGAGGCGCCCTTGGTCAGTGCGCATGCGCCCTGGGTCCGTACCCGCCCCAGGAAGAGCGCTCCCGCGAACTGCGGCGGGGGCGGCCGGGCCACCGGAGGGAAGCGGGTGTGGCCCGGGCCGTCCGGGCTGGCTGCGGGGGCTGGGACCAACCTGGAAGGGAGGAGGCGAGGCAGGAAGGTTGTCCTGCCCGGCTGAGGGCTCCCAGGGTTCTGGAGGCCAACAGTCGTTCTGCAGGACTGTGAAGGGCAGACCTGCCTGCAGGGCTGTCCGAGCTACCCGAGTCCTTTGCTCAGGGCGGAGGATTTTCCTATTGGCTGCGTTGTTTGAATGGAATGAAAGATAGGTCTTGAATTAGGTACTTGGGATTGCGCTTTCTAAGGAATTCGGCTGAACTTCGACGTTTCAGTATTGATAAGAACGTCTTAAAAGTAGGGTTTGGTGGCGGCTTAGGTGGCAGTTCTCGAGGTGATCACCTATTGACAAGGGTTGACCTGCGGTCACTGCGGTGGCTTCCTGCCAACACCCACTGCAGAAACGTCTTTCCTCTTAAGCTGGCTTGTTGTTGTTTTGTTTCTTTCTCTTGCACTTATTTTAAGTCCTCTTACCCTTCTTTCAGTGCATTAAGCCTGTGTGCCACTACCCAGGAGCGTAGCTCAGCCTTGTTAACTTGTTCCTGGCCTTTTAAGGGATTTCTGGTTCCAGCTCCATTGCTTTCTAAGGAGTAAAGACCCAGCTGTGTCTAGAACGCAAAAGGAATGCTAATAAAGGCAATTAATTCAATCAGTATTTATTGAATATCCATCTAGTAAGCCTTGACTTACTAGGCACCGAAAGTACAAGGGGAAAAATAAATTTATTTGAATTCATATGCTCAAAAAGACTAATCATCCTCATAAAAAGGCAACTTTGCCTTGTATGACTGCACACACGCACATGCACACAATTTGTAATACTGATACCTTATAAATCATCTATCTGCAATCTCCAGTAATTGGCATATTCCTAAATGCCCACTTTTAATCATCCACTATTTTCTGGAGCATTTAGAGCCACAATAAGTCACAGAAACTTTGTCATTCAATTCAGTTCAGGGATCATCTAAACTGAGAGTGATTTATTTATTACTGAGAAACAGAGTTAGGATTTGCTTAACAAATATTGTGCACCTGTTCTGGGCCAGGTTTTGGAAGATTTTGTTTTTGTTTTTGGTGCTGGGATACAGCCAGGAACAATGAGAAATAAAATAAATTGAGTAAAATCTGATTAGGAGGGCCAGGATATATAGCTCAATAGCACAGCACCTACCTGGCAAGTGCGAGGTCCTGCTAACACTAAAATATAAAATCCTTTCCCACAGACTACAGTTTTCAGAATACGATAAAGGAATTTGCAGATTATCTTGTCAGCTCCCCTGCCTACTTAGAGAAACTGACAGCATATCCCTGTTTTCCAAGAACATAATGGTCTATTTAGTGGCCCTTAAAAGTGCACTTTGAATATAGATCAGTATCTCGAGTTTCATTTGGGCAAGAAGAGCCTGCTGGGATGGGTAGTATTTCTGTCTCGAGCATTTATTTCTGGATGCAAAATTAATAAAACAATAGTAATAAGCATAATTAAATCCAATTTCCGAAGATTACCAGTTAAAAATGTGAACAAACAGCAACAAAAAACCCTGGTCTGTATCTGGGTGTGGCCTTAGTACTATTAAATGTGGAAATCTATTATTATCAAATGGGTTCAGAATGCTGAACCTAACCCTGAAAATAGTATTTGATTCTTGTGCAATATGTGAACACAAGGCAATAAAAGGGAAAATAAATGGTAATTGGGTTTTAAAATCAACCTAAAGTTAAAAAAATTAAAATTCCAAAATTAACCTATTACTCAGTAAGTGATTATTTACCATTAATAGGAATATCTTTTTCTGTTCTGAGGACTGAACCCGTGGCTTCCCACTGAACTGCATCCCCAACATCCTCCCACCCACTCCCCACTTTATTTCTGAGACAGAGTTTCACTAATTTGCCTAGGGTGGTCTCCTATCCATAATCCTCCTGGCTCAGTCTCCCTGAGTGCTGGGATTACAGGCACCCAACCAAAAAAAATCTTTTTGCAAATAAAAAGAAGTTAGTCTTGGTTATTAAGAAAAGATTTAAGAACTGTTGGGGCCTAATGGGATCTGAGTTGTTTCTTTGATTGAGAATTCACTGCTTTTCTAGCCTTTACATTCTTTATAAGAGTAAGGGTATATATCACTAATATGATGTAGCATACTAAAATTTTCTGTATACCAGTTTTTTGTTTGTTTGTTTGTTTGTTTGGTAAACCTTTTTCCCCATTATACAATAATCAAAACTGTATTTTGGTACAAAAAATGTGCATAGGTTGTAGATAAGTACTTAAATCCATGCATTTATTTTCTCATTATCCTTAATTTAAATCTAAGATTCTGAGTTACATTTATATACTTGAGAATAAAATATAACAAGGCCCTTCACTCTTATCACCTCCTGTACTCTCTAGCTGGCCTAAACTGTCTCCCACTGTATAATTATCTCTTTGCACTGCTATTTAAGAACCTGAAGAAATCTATACAGTCTGCTATCGTCACAAGATATTGGACCCCAACCAGGGAGCTGACCAAAACCAATAGTACATCGCCCAAACTTGCTTTGAATTCCATTTCTAAACCAATCCCATTTCTAGATCTCAGTGTCTAACCTCTTGCCTTGTCTCAGGGTTACAAAGTCGATGTCACTCCCAGAGCCAGTGGTCCTTGAACCACTCTAACAATTAGCTTTCTTCTAACTCTTCCAATTAAATTTTCTGCCACATCTGGTTTCATTCCAAGAACCTACTCCTAAATACATGTGGTGGCTGATATTACCATGGTGCTACCTTGATTCCCTCAAACCAGGACTCACGTGAGTTTCTGGCAACCAAGTATAGTATAGTACTAAAGAGATGATCACTCACTTTTATTGCACATGACCCCTAACCTGTTTCAAGTTCAGTGTCAGACATCACATGAATTATTTAACTTGGTGTTTCCTAAATTTATCACAATTTTTTCCAGGTGTAAGGACTATGAATATCATTAGTTCCGTGACGTTTTCATCAACTTTTTAAAAACTTGAGTTGTTTTAAAGGAAACACTGTGTTGCATAAGTAAGTGAAAAACATTTCCAATAGATTTAAATTAAAGAAGACCATAAAAACAAATACAATGAAACCAAAACAATATTAGCATAATCAGTTGCCTACCAAGGATCCCCAAGACCTGATCTACATTTACATAAAAAAGGAAGACAGGTAAGAGTTGGACATATTCACATCAACTCAACAGTTTTCTACTTAGCATTGTCATGAAGATTTGAGGATACTAGAAAGAATAACATTTTTGCTAAAAGTTTCATTGTTACTTTAAATTTTTATTTTTATTAGTATGTTTGTAGTATATAATGATTCATTGTAGAAAGTTGGTACATGTACATAACACATCTTAATTCGTTTTGCTTCCTCTTCCCTCTCTCTCCCCTCTCCCTCCTTTGGTACATCCCCTTTCACTGTTATTTTAATGATACAACCACCTACAATTACTTCATGTACCACCAATCTAGGTATTTCAACTTTGGGAAAATAGCTGGCTTTAATTATCATGTATAATAATTATAATTAATCAGGGTTACAAGAAGAACCATAGTGGCACACCCGCCTCACAATATGAAAGCAAGCCTTTGGAAGGCCAATTTATATGAATCTACATTCTGTGAGACAGAAATTTAAACTCTAGAACTAAGAGTCATATTCCATAGCACTGAAGTTACAAGAATAACTGAAGCAGTCTGTAACATCTGGAAAGGGTTTACGTGCATAAACTCCATATTGGAGCACCAGTATTTATTTGTGGAAACCATTCAATTGTTCTTCAAATTAAATCATAGGAAAAATTTCTAAATTCCTTCACGGACCCATGAGTATAAAAATGAACAGAATAACATACTAGTGAGAACAAAAATGTGCAGAAATAGCAGACACAGAATTACTAGTAATGATGCTGTGTGTGCTCAGTTTTGCAGGTGAGAGTATCAGTTTCATGTAGTCGCCTTTAAAATTAAATGGATAATGTATGTGAGAAAAAAATTCAAAATTTTTGAAGTTTGTTTTCTTGTGTTTGTCCCTTTTCCTTCCCTCATTTAAGCTAGTAGCAACTGTTTCCTTACCTCAGGTCATGTTTGCGGCAGGGAAGAAAGCAGAAGTTGCTTTCAAAATACTTTCTTTCCTAGCTTGAAATGGCCACCCCTATATTTCTGTTTAATTAGAGGTTAGGGCTAGTAATCTGGCTGGAATTAGAATGATGGATGGCTAGGAATTTGCTGAAATTAATTTGCATAACATTAGAGACAAGGATAGCAACATTTTCTAAATTTGCTTTCTTGACATTGCAAAAAATGTTGATTCATAATATCATGGAAGGCTATTTTTATTTAAGATAGGGAAGGGAGGACCAAGCAGAGTGTTTCATCCAAGCTATCCTTTGGTGATACCATGGTGGGGGGTTCACTGTGAATGAACATCACTACCTAGACACAAAATGAGACGAGAGAGAAGTTTATGAGTCTCTTAAAGAGTAGGATTTTCTCCCTAATACTGCCTGGAAGTACCTCCAAAATGCAATAAGGTCTCAAAGGAAATGACTGAACACTGCTTCAAAAAAACTTGAGCATAAAAGCTCAAGTTGTTTGGCACAACTAAGTTTGGCACATAGTTGTGCCAAATGTCCCTGGAATGTAGCTGTTTGTTGGATCTGAGGTCACCCAATAGATACATTTTGATCTATATCTATTGTTATTCTAGGTTCCATGGCTATAAGAACCAGTGAAACATGGAAGTACTTGCCATCAACAAGATACAGTCTCATGGAGAGGGACAGAATGAACACATTTTACATTTAGCCACAAGGCCAAGAAACAATTGGACACATTTTAAATTAAAAGATACAGGTACTGGTGTAATAAAGACAGAAAACAGGCCAAGATAAAAAGCAAAAGATGATGTTTGATTTTACTGGTAATTAGGGGATGGAGAGAGAAAAGGGATTACTTCAATAAATTAATCTGGAAAGATTTAAGATGAGGGTATATCCAGGTTTTCTGAGATCTGATAGCTGTACAATTGGGAGGTTTTTTCTTTGAGAAAAAAGATTTGAAATTGCAAATAATTAAATATAGGCCTTGGGAAGGAATCCATTCAAATGAGAAGTCCTGAAGTTTCACAGGAAATCTGCCTCTGGCTGGCACTTGAGTGTTGGAGAAAGAAATGATACAGGGGAGAATATATGTCTCAGCATCAATAGTGTGCAAATGCACATGACTCATGACCACATTGGCACTGTGTGGGTGTGACCTCAAATTTGACACAACCATGGAGGAGATGAAAGACCAAATATGACTGATACTGAGTTTCTTACTCAATAGGTGGTGAAGTTGAAGCAAAACTCTTCATCGAAAATCAGGAATGATCTCGAGGAGTGTTCACGAAGAGTTATTCACAATACATAGGTAAAGAGACTTCCATATATTTGGCACATAGTAGGAGCTTGTATTTGTTTTCTGTTGCTGCAGCAAGCATATTAAAACAATATCCATGTAGCCTCTCACAGTTCTGTAGGTCAGGAGTCTGGGTGGGCCCCAGCTGGGTTCTATGCTCAGGACTAAAAGCAAAGTGTCACCTGGACTAGGTTAAGAACCCAGATAAGATCTATGGGCTCCAGGGAAGAATCTGCTTCCAGTTTTACTCAGCTTGTTAACAGAATTTGTTCCTCAGAGTTATAGGAATAAGGTCTTTAGCTGTTTTGTTTGTTTTACAGTACTGAGGATTGAGTCTGTATTCTTGTGACTGTTGATTGAGGTTACTCTCAGATATTAGAGATTTTTGCTTGTTAAATATGGTGACCTCCATCTTCCAAGCCAACAACAGTGTGTACAGTCCAGTTTAGGCTTTGCTTCTAATCTCCCTGGTGTCCCCTCTTGAAAGGCAAATTTTGAACCAACTGGATAAAGGTGTCTGCTTTTAAAAGCTACTAAACTTAATCTCCTTATTTTATTTTTAAGTCAATCAGTTGACTTTAAAATGAAATAATATACCAGAAATCAAGCACAGGAGTGACATCATATTTACAGGGATTGAAGGGGGATGTCTTTGAGGGACCATCCTAGAAATCCTGACTAATACCTGGCTCAATATATAATACTTCCTTCCATCTTTTCAAAGAGTTTTTTTTATCATCTACTGTGATTCAAGAACTAAGTTAAAGAAAATGAGCAAGAGCTAAGTGCAATGGTGAACACCTATAATCACAGCTATTCAGGAGGCTGAGGCAGAAGGATCACAAGTTCTAGACCAGACCTCCAGCCCACCCAGGACAAGTCCAGAGCACAATGAGATAGAGGAAATCAGGAGCCACACACTGAATCTTTCTGGCATGATAGCAGCAGAAGTGAAAAAGCGAATGGATATGATTATGGAAAAAATAATCTCTCAAGTGAAAAAAGAAATAACAATCAAAATGAAAAACATGCCTAAGGAATTCAGAGTAGACACAGATAAAAAAAAATGGTGGAAACCATGAATGCTCAACATAGGAAAGAAATGGGAGCCATGAAACAGATCCAAATAGATATCCAGGAGATTAAAAACTTCATTGAAATTGTATGCAATAGATAGAATGAAGGTGAAGATAGACTATCAGATCTAGAAGACAGGATATCGTTAGTGACCACAAAAAAGAACAATTTTTAAAAAACAGCAAGGAACTATGAAAAATCAGTCCAACAACTGCAAGATGAGGCAAAGAAAAACAACATAAGTCTGATTTGGGTTAACAAGAAAACCAGTGATAGCTCAAATATCATTACAAATTTCTTCACAGTAGTAATGGCAGAAAACTTCCTAAACATGGATAAAGAATTTGACATACAAATATGTGATGCATACAGAGCTCCAATTAACCATGACCAAAATAAATCTATAGCATGGCACATAATAATCAAGATTCCAGAAATTCAGCACAAGAATATTAAAAACTGTTAGGGAAAAGACACAGATCACCTACAAAGGAAAGCCCATCAGAATCACAGCAGACTTTTTAACACAAATTCTCAAATCAAGAAGAGCTTGGAGTGAAGTATTTCAAGTCCTGAAAGAAAACAACTTCCAACTCAGACTGATGTTCCCATGACAAAGAACAGTTGAAGGAATTCATGACCTCCAAACCAGCTCTTCAAAATACTCTGAAGAATATTTTGCAAAAAGATAAGGAAGACCAAAATTCCAAAAATACCAACAGAAAGAAACAATCAGGCAGGGAAAGCAATTAAACAGAAGGGAAAAATAGAGCACCAACAATGGGAGAATAAAATGAGAAAGATAAGCCAACGCTTATCAGTTATAACCATCAATGTAAATGATCTCAATTCGTCAATCAAAAGAAACAGACTGGCAGAATGGATTAAGAACTAAGATCCAACAATATGCTGCATACAGGAAACACATTTAACTCAAAAAGAAATTCACAGACTAAAAGTCAGAGGTTGGGAAACAATACTCTATGTGACAAGAGCCCAGAAAACATCAGGGTTAGCCATTCTATTTGAAAGGACTTTATAATCAAAAGATATAAAGATCGGAGCAGAAATTAATACAGTCAAGACCAAGAAAACAATACAAAGAATCAATCAGTCAGGAGTTGGTTCTTTGAAAGATTAAAAACATTGATAAATCCTTAGCTAACCTTATCAAAAAGAAGAAAAGACTCAAATCCATGCAACTAGGAATGAAAAGGGTCAAATCACAGTGGATCCTGTGGAAATCCAGATCATTGTCTTAGTTACTTTTTTCTTGTTGCTGAGACAAAACACCTGATGCCCAAAATTAGGGAAGGAAAGGTTTGTTTCTTACAGTATTGGAGGTTTCAGTCCATACTCAGCTGGCTCCAAGGCAGTGTGGCATGGTGAGGCAGCCATTCATAGCAGCTGCAAACTGCAAGTGCAAACTGGCAAGAGCGAGAGAACATGCCTTCTTCCTGCCCTTACAACTGTATGTCAGCTCCACCCCTATTAATCCCAGTGCCAGGCAACAAACCAATCAAAAACACTAGACTCAGTCTTGCCTATGATTATGTGAGGTTTAAGGCGGGGCCATAGGAACATAAACCATAACAATCATCAATACTTATTTTGAGAATCTGTACTCTAATACAGTGCAAAACAGAAGAAATGGGCAAATTTTTGGATACATATGAATTGCCCAATCTGAATCAAGAAGTTACAAAAATTCTAAGTAACCCAATATCAGTTAATGAAATAAAAAATGTTATTAAAAACCTACCAACAAAGAAAAGTCCCATTTCTGATGGATTCACTGCCAAATTCTGCAAGAAATTTAGAGAAGATTTAATGCCACTACTGATGAAAGTCTTTAATGAAATTGAAAGGGATACAATACTCCCAAAGTCATTCATGGAGGCAAGCATTACCCTGATCCCAAAACCAGGGAAGGACCCAACAAAGAAAAAGAACTACAGGCCAATCTCCCTAATGAACATAGATGTGAAAATCCTCAATAAGTTTTTGGCAAACAGGATGCAATGAATAATCAAGAAGAGTATATACCATGACCAAGTAGGATTCATTCCAGAGATGTGAGATGGTTCAACATATGGAAATAAATAAATGTAATATACCATATCAATAGAGTCAAAGACAAAAATCATATGATTATCTCAGCAGACACAGAAAAAGCATTTGAAAAAGTCCAACACCCATTCATGATAAAAATCCTAAAGAAAATTGGAATAGATAGTATTTATCTCAATAGAGCCAAAGACAAAAATCATATGATTATCTTAATAGACACAGAAAAAGAATTTGACAAAGTCCAACACCCATTCATGATAAAAATCCTAAAGAAAATTGGAATAGATAATATTTATCTCATTCTGATAAAGGCCATCTGTGACAATCCAAGAGCCAGCATCACACTAAATGGCCAAAAATTGAAAGCTTTCACTCTAAAATCAGGACCAAGATAAAGATGGTCACTATCACCAATCTATTCAATACAGTTCTAGAAACATTAACCTGAGCCATTAGATATGAAAAAGAAATAAAAGGAATAAGGATAAGAAAGGAAGATACTGAATTATCATTATTTGCGATGACATGATACTCTGCATAGAAGATCCCAAAAATTCCACCAAAAGACTGGTAGAATTAATAACTGAATTCAGTAGTGTAGCTGGATACAAAGTCAACACTCAAATATCAATAGCATGTCTATACACCAACAACAAACTCACTGAGAGAGAAATTAGGGGAAATTACATCTTTTGTAATAGCATTGAAAGAAATGAAATACTTAGGAATCAATATAACAAAGGAAGTAAAATATCTATACACTGAAAATTACAGTACTCTGGCAAAGGAGATCAAAGAGGATATCAGAAAATGTAAAAATATTGCATGCTCATGAATAGGAAGAACCAAATAGTGAAATGACCATCCTCGCAAAATTGCTATACAGATTTAATGCAATCCTGATCAAAATACCATTAGCATACCTCACAGAGCTGGAGAAAACATTCCTAAAGTTCATTTGGAAACAAGAAAGACCTAGAATAGCGAAAGTAATTCTGAGTAATAAAGGCAAGGCAGGGGGCATCACAATCCCCACGCTGAAACTATAGTATAAGGCTACTGTGATAAAAAACAAACAAACAGCATGGTACTTGCAACAAACAAAAACAAATAAAACAAAACAAAAAACAAAAAACAAAAAATTAGCAAATAAAATTGCCCCAAACAGACCTGAGGATCAAGGGAACAGATTGGAAGATGCAAAAACAACACCAAACACACTCAGCCACCTCATCTTTGTCAAAGGGGCCAAGCACACTCACTGGAAGAAAGATAGCCTCTTTAAAAATTGGTTCTGGAAAAACTGACTTTCCACATGCTGAAGACTGAAACTAGACCCATGTCTACCACCATGCACTAAACTGAAATCAAAATGGACCAAAGATCCAAATATTAAAACAGAAACACTAAATCTGCTGGAAGAAAGAATAGGCAGAACGCTTGAAGATATACATGTAGGCAAATATTTCATGAACCAAGCCCAAATTGCACAGGAAATGCTACCAAGAATCAACAACTGGGATCTCACCTTATTAAAAAGCTTTCACACAGCAAAAGAAATTACCAACAGGGTGAAAAGACAACCTATAGACTAAGAAAAAATCTTAGACAGTTGTCCCTCAGACAAAGGACTAATATCTAGAACATACAAAAAATTGAAAGAAATCTGACACCTCCCCTCATTTAAAGAACCTATCCAAAAATGGGTATCTGAAATGAATACCCACTTCTTGGAGGAAAAAATATAAGTGGCCAATAAATACATGAAAAAATATTCATCATCCCTGATCATTCAAGAGATGCCAACTAAGACAATGCTGAGATTTCATCTTACTCCAGAAAGAATGGCTATTATCAAGAAATCAACCAATAACAAATGCTGGAAGGGGCTGTGAGGAAAAAGGACCCCTTCTCCACTGTTGGTGGGAGTGTAGACTGGTGCACTCAATGTGGAAATCAGTGTGGCGATTCCTCAAAAAGGTAGGATTAGAAATCCCATCTGATTCAGCCATTCCCCTTCTGGGTGTCTTCCCAGAGTTGAAGACATTGTACCACAGCGACATATGCACATCCATGTTTATAGCAGTACAGTTTGTAATAGCTATATCTTGGAAACAACCAAAATGCCCATCAACCGAGGAATGGATAAAAGAAGATGTGTTTTTTTTAAACAATGGAGCAGTACTCAGTCATAAAGAAAGATAAATTTGAGACATTTCCTGGTAAATGGATGCACTTTGAGAGCATATTCTTAGGTGAAATAAATGGAACTCACATGTAAATATCACATCATTTCTTTGGTAGATACCAAGTGTGAAAATAAGGAACAAAGTGTATAAAAGGTATTGAGAAATAGAAAGAAATTGTTCAAAAGACAGGGTAAATAGTGAGAGAGGGGGAGAGGGGGATGAAGGAAAGGAGAAAAAAAGAGTTCATATTCTTAAATGAAATAAATTCGACTCACATATTTAAATATCACATTGTTTCTCTAGTGGGAGAAACTGAAAGGGCAAAAAAGGACCAAAATGTATAACAGATACTGGGAAATAGAAAGAAAATATTTAAATGAGAAGGGGAACAAGGGGACAAGGGAGAGGGAAATGAAGGAAGGGAAAAGAAATTAAAAGAATAGAAGGAAAAAAATGGAAACAAAGCTTTTGTAAATAAGGAGAGGAAGAGGGGTTGAAGGGAGGAGAAGAGTTCTGGGAAAACGAAGAATCAAGAAATATCATGTATAGGTACAAATTTCCTCTAATGAATGTGATCATTATGCGTATTTAAAATGTATCAACAAAATTAATTTTTAAAAAATGATAGGAAAGATTGTAAGATTTTTAGAAGCATTGCACAAAATCATTTGGAGTAGCTCAGATTGCCCTAACTAAAATGTAATGAAAGCTTAATTTTTCTGTAAAACGTTTCCTTCCTTGAAAAGTATTTACCTTGTGACACATCGTTGCTATTAGTGGACTTAATTAATCATTGGCATGAACTCAGAATTAAGATCTTAGTTAATGCAACTTAAAATATACTGTATCTTATTTTCAAAGAAATTCCTCAAAGAGTAGAAAGCCATTAGTACAATGATAAGCTGCTGCTTATCATTTTTTAGAGTTGGATGGATGATTTGTGTGTGTGTGTGTGTGTGTGTGTGTGTGTGTGGAAGGCTATTATGGCTGGTAGCTGGACTTGCAGAGAGTAGCTTGGCATGTGTCTTCTTTTTTCTATTACTTTTTTGTCCATTGGAGCCGTAAAAGTGTCCTACTGGGTTGTTTCCAATTATGGTTCAGTGAAAGCATCTGACTAGGCTAAATGACCCCCCCAGTTTCTTACAAACTTAGAAGGAATATTTATTTTTACACCACTACCATAATTTAAAGGTAATATATAAATGAAGACTTGAAATATCACCATTAAGACATAAGAGATTTATTAGTAGAAATTACTGCTCTGGGCTAGGAGATGCACAAATCTCAATGGTAGAATGCTTGCCTAGAACATATGAGGGCCTGAGGTCAGTCCCTAGCATGGCAAAAGCAACAAAACCCCCACAATTATTACTAAAAATAGGGGAAGTTAAATATAAACTAATGTGTAGATAGCCAGTTGAGTTCTTCTAAATTTTGTACATACACACGCACACCTCAGAATATAGAGGACCTCTGCTTTCCATTCGTCTGTTTGAATTTCACATGTCTGTCATTCCTTCCATCTTCTATTAGCAGTGGTGGTATGTGACTTTTCCTGGAGGCGGTGGGTGGAAAGAAAGGAACATTCCTTTTTCTGCACAATGTGTTGTATGAAAGGAGAGAAGGTTAGCACTGCCCTTGATAAGAATGGAAGAGGCTCTTGGGCCTGACAACAGTTAAGGCATTGCCACCTACTTCGTGGCATCTAAACTTATTCTGTACACTTGTGACTATCCATTAAGGTTCCCTGGCCGACAGATACAGGACCTAATCAGGGTCCTTGATTGCAAATAATTGAGACTGACCCTGATGATTTTTTATTGCTGGATAAAAAATTACTATCAACTTAAAGGCTTAAAACATCATAAATTTTTTAATTGTCTATTTCCCTAGATCAGAAGTCCAGCGTGTTTTCTTTGGGTCCTCTACTCAGGGGCTTGTCTCGGGAGGCTGAAGTCAAGGTATGGGCCAGCTGTGGCTCTTCTGAGACTTGGGCTCCAAGCTCACTGGTCGTTGGCGATGTCCAGTTTCTTGTACTAGCAATTGTAGAACTGACACACAATTTTCTTTCTCTTTGTTAGCTGCTCTTAGGTATTACAGGCTGCTCTCAGGTGCTTGCCATGTCAAGCACAGTGTCTGTGTTTCCAGGTGAATCTTCCTTGAGGAAGGACCTGATCTTTTTGATCCCTGCCTCTTTACAGAAGTTTGAGCCCAGGGCCTCCCTCATGCCAGACAAGAGCTCTAATCCTGCATTGCACCTCCAACTTTCGGTCTTTCTTTGAGGAGCTTTCCCTGATTAACAGGTTCACTCAGGATAATCTTTTCTGTTTCTTTTAGTTATTTACTTTTAAACTTGTGATAGAATATACACAACTCAAATTCATCATTTAATCATTTTTTGGGGTTCTTCCTAGGATTGATTTTATTTTAATTTTAAAAAATTTTTTATTTTATTTTAAAGATAGTAAAATCCAACAAAAGACAACAGAACAATCAAAACAAAGCAGTAGAACTGTCATAGAACTTCAAAGAGAGATACTATGAAAACAATAACTACTATAGTATATCTTGTTATTTTCAGAATAGTTGAGCATTCCATCAGGTATAGCGAAAACAAACCAAAAACAAAACAAAATAAAACCAATAAAAACAGGATATGAAATGAAGAAAAATAAAAAAATTAAAAAAGAAACAAAAATTAATCAAAATTAAGCGAAACAATGAGAACGATATTGGGGCTCTAAGACAAGACAGAGAGCCGGGCGTGGTGGCGCGCGCCTTTAATCCCAGCACCGGGGAGGCTGAGGTAGGAGGAGCGTTGTGAGTTCAAGGCCTGCCTGGGCTACAACGCCAGCGCAAGGCCAGCCTGAGCTACACAGTGCGACCCTGCCTTAAAAAAGCAGGGCTGGGAGTTTGGCTCAGTGGCTTAAGCGTCTGCCCTGTCAGGCGCGAGGTTGTGAGTTCAATCCCCAGTACCGCAAAAAAAAAAAAAAAAAAAAAAAAAAAAAAAAAAAAAAAAAAAAAAGACAAGACAGAGGACAATCCCACATATTTGCCACACTGCACAATGTCATATTCCCAAGTATTGCTCAGACTGTGGGAACCAGGCCTGCAAAATAACCTAACGATACAAGCATTTAGTTGCTATGAACTTAGCCAGTCCTGTGAACCAGCAGGTTGCTTACGGGGTGGTGCGGGGGGAGGTCCTTGATTCGTAGCCCACGTGTCAGTAAGCCTATGGGACACACATCTCTTTCTCTTCCTGGAGTTTGCACAGTCATGCA
Organism: Dasyprocta punctata; assembly: GCA_004363535.1. NCBI lineage: Eukaryota > Metazoa > Chordata > Mammalia > Rodentia > Dasyproctidae > Dasyprocta > Dasyprocta punctata. The sequence continues at coordinate 64,292 of RJWM01001513.1, read as the reverse complement.
CACTCACCAGGGAGGCAGGCAGGTTTTCTTCTGGTTACTGCCTCTCTGCCCAACGTGGAAGGTACATTTAATCATTTTGAAGTGAGCAGTTCATTGCACAACCATTGTCAGCATTCATCCACTGAACTCATTCACATTGCATAATGGAAACAAACCCATTAAACCATAGCTCCACTTTCTTCCCTCCTCCAGTTCCTGTCTTTCATGATTCTATTTTCCTGTGTCTATGAATTTGATTACTCTGCATATCTCATATGACTGGAATCAGATAGCATTTGTCTTTTGTTAATGGCTTATTTCCTTTAGCCTGATGTCTTCAAGTCTCACTCATATTACAGGATATGTCAGAATTTCCTTCTATATATGGGTATGTATGTAGCACGTTTTCTTTTTTGTTGTTGTTGTTTTTTGTTTTTTTTTTTTTAGCCACTGATGAATACTATACTTCGCTCCCACATTTAGGCTGTTGTGAATAATATTGCTACAAGTCCCTACTCTTTCTTCTTTTGGGCATATACCCCGATGTGGGATTTATGGATCATATAATAATTCTAATATTCGTTTTTGAGGAACAACGTTACTATTTTTTGTAGGGTCAGTAGCATTTTACCTTCAGAGTTGGCAGTACAGTTCTCTCAAGTTGAGTGATTCTCTAGAGGGAAAAATAATCAGGAAAAAAAATCTGCTTTTGAACAGCTCAAAGTGAACTGGTTTGGAACATTAATTACACCTGCAAAATTCCTCCCCCTTTGTCATGCAATGTAACATAATCACAGGACCAAAATCCATGTTTTTCCTAGTTCCCCTCATGCTCGCAGGGGATTATATGTGGTATATATACCAGAATGAGAATTCTGCGGCCCAACTTACGATTCTGCCTAATATGCTCTCATAAGCAAAAAAGACATTTATGAAAAGGATGATGAATGGTTTCAGAACTAATGGGAAGGCAGGAGAAGGAACACAAAAGTAAGCAGGAAAAAAAATACAAACCAAACAATAACGAACAGATCGTGCTATGAGACAATTCCAATAGAATGACTGTTTTGGTGCCACTGGCACATGACAGTAATTTTTATAACAACCTATGGTAATTAGCCCCAGTGTTCCTCATCTCCTGGTATTCATACTCTTAAGTAGTCTCTGTACTACCCTGGATGACCAAGAACATACAGCACAAGTAATAATTTGTCATTTCCAATGTTAGGTAATAAAAGACACTGTGTCTTCAGTCTTGGTTGTCTGTCACCCTAGTGAATCACTCGCCCTGGAGGAATTGTGCTGCCAGTCTGAAGGCACTTAGGCAACTTTATGGAGAGGCTCACCTTGTAAGGAAATGCAGCCTCCAGCTAAGTGAGTGAGCCTTCTTGGAAGCAGATCCTCCAGTCCCAATCAAATCAGCAGATAAATGACTGATGCTCTGGCTGCCAGTGAGTTAAGATTTTTAAAAAATCTTCAATAGTTTTAAGCAAAGAAACAAAGATAAAAATTGGATAGAAACCATATGTAGTTTGCAGGATCAGAATTATTCACCACCTGTTCTTTACAGATGCAATTTGCTGGCCCTTCCAGCATTACTAGTGGGAGCAATCATAAACCCTTCCTACACCTTGCCAACATTTTCTCCTATGTAAAGCCTTTGGTATGAATGCCCAGTTGATCAAGCCTATAAGCCCAAACCCATTGTCCTTCCAAAAATAGAGAAATTTCTCCCAAAATAAATAAGTTCCAGGTAACAAAATAATTTGCATAAGTATTGAAACCAATACAACTAGTTCTTTTTACTATTAACAAAATTGGTTGGTCCAGATGACGGTGACTCAAGGAGGCCTATATTCCAGTCATCACCTATTTTGGTCCCTGTTCTTTGTTTTTTTATCTTTAATTTTTAGACAGTACTCCACATACTTCTGACATATGTACTTTTGCTGACTGGAGAAAGTTTCCCTGCTGGGAGCTTCAGAACTTTGCCTGATAACATTACTGCTATCATATGGCGATTATCAGAGAAAAATGCAAGGTTTAATTATAATATTTTACTTTTGTAAGATGTTTTGTTCCATGAAGATAGTTTCCCAAAATGTTTACCCATGGTATATATTTTATAACCATTTCACTTTTCATAAGCAAATTACATCAGAATATATGTGCATTTTTATGTGTTTGCATAATAACAAGAATAAAAAGAAAATTTAATGTTCATTATAAACCCAATGATTTAAAACTAAAAATAATAGTAATTAACTTTTTCTTAGCTTGATCTATAACCAAGTAGTCTACAACTTGGCTGTCAAAACTCAACTCTTTCTATTTTGTTAGTTAATAATTAACATTTACTCATTCATTCAGAAAGTATTTATGAGCACTTCCTATGGGGCAAGCCCTATATCTGTGCTAGAGTTAAGACAACATTAACACTCATTTTCTGAAACCAGTGATACATAGTGGACAACTCAACTCCAGGATCATTAACAACACAGCAACCTCCATTAAATGCCTCAGCATTGTAAGTATTTTTTGGTTAGAAGTTAACATCCTGGGCCCAATCAAAATGTTTCATAAAATATAACTTTACAAGAAATACTATGATAGCTAAAAGAAAGTATTAAATAATGCCACAAAGATTTTTTTTTTTTTTTTTTTTGTCTTTTCGAGACAGGGTCTCACTATGCAGTTCAGGCTGTCCTTGAACTCACTTTGTAGCCCAGGCTGGTCTCAAACTCACAGTGACCCTTCTGCCTCAGCCTCTTGAGTGCTGGAATTACAGGCATGTGCCACCATGCCTGGTTTGCCACAGGATTTAATCAGAGAAATAAGACGTAGTCTATAAATGCAGTCTATAAGACAATTGGCCTGATGTTTGAAAAATAGTTAATGTGAAAATTTTTAAAAGTGAAACTGAAAGTCATAACAAAATTAAACATGTAAATTTTGATTAGGTTTTGATATGGGGAAAAGTTTTAACTGATTATTGGGAAAATTTGAATAAGAGTTGCACTTTAAGAGAGTATTAAGGCTTTATTGTTGATTTTTATGTCTTAAGAAATGGTAGTAATGTGATTATGCAAGAATTTAAGCAGATGCATGTATAGAGAGTTATGATGTTGATAACTTTTTCATGTTTCAGCAAAATAAAAAAAGTAGATAAACAAAAATCAAGTAGATAAAGGAAATTTGTTTAGATTGTGATTTATGAATTTAGGTAGTTTTGAAAGATATTTAAGTGTTTATCCTACTAGTCTTTCAATGTTCTGTTTTAAATTCTTCATGATAAATTTTGAAGGAGAGAAAGAATCTTGGGGGAAAACAAACAACAGCAACAACAATGAAAACAAAAATTTCTTCTGTGATGGTGTGCTATGAATCTCTAACAGTGCCCTAGAGGCATTTAGAAATGTGGGCAGAGTTCCTTTTGGTAAAATAACTGTGGAGAACTACCATGACTTAGTGAAGAGGAGGGTTGCTGGGATGTTATAACCTGTAATGTGTGGGAATTCTCTAAACAATTCTTTTCAAATTGCCATTACCTCCCTTGCTGAGATGCAAACTGATAAATACTGTCGCTCATTCCAAAAATATTCCCTTGGTCCCATATCCCACTCTAGTGTCTGTTCTTCAATGCATAAAAAATAATTGCGATAGAATATTTATATTCAGATTATTTATTTATTCTTCAATCTACTCAAATTTGATTCTATATCCATCATTCCTTAAAAAATTGGTCTTATCTGAATGAACATTGATGTTATTTTTAAATCCAAAGAACATTTTGCAGCATTTACTCATGACGACTACTTCTGCTTTTTTGAGGTTTTTTTCCTATCGTCCATGAGATCACTTTTTTTCTGGTTTTGAATACTTTCTTGTGGTTTTTCTCGAAACACTTTAATTACTTTTCAGACTCCTCTTGTAAGCTCCTTTTATCTTTATCTACAGAATTTCGATTTGCCTATAGTTCTTATTTTACAGAACTTTGTATTCTCCCCCCATCCATCTCCCTCTCTTCCTCTCTCCCTCTTCCTCTCTCCCCTCTCTCTCCCCCTCTCTCTGTCTCTCTCTCTCTGTCTCTCTTCCTCTGTCTCTCTTTCTCTGGCTTTTCTTAGATCCCCACCTCAAGGTCTAAGGTCCATACTTATTTGCACAATTGTATATTGACAAACCTAATGCACTTGAAATGGAACTTTCTTATCTCCCCACACACTTTTGTTTTGCTGCAGACCAAAGCCAGGACCTCTTGCATTCTACAAGAGCATTATACCATTGATCCGCCATTTTCAGTCCTCTTTCCTACTCTTTATTTCAGTTACTGATGTTTCTTGATGCTTTGGTAACCTATTGAAGAGACATCTATTCTAGATGGCAAAGGAATAGAAGAGCAAAAAGAAGTGTGGTTCAAGAAGAAGGTAACACTTAAACTAGGTAACTTTATCATGGGAAAATTGGCTGAGTTGTTTGAGAGTGATGCAGTGTGAGTTAAGGGGTGCACTCCATGTAGAAGAGCAGAGGAAAGCACAAAGGCAAGTAATGCTACACTTATGGAAGTGAATGCAATTCAGAATCAAGTGTGCATGCTTTTCCATGGGTAGGGCTGGCAAGAGATATGATTGAAAATGTAAGCAGGAAATAGATCATGTATAGCCTCATTTATTCATTGAGGAGTTTGGATTTTGTCCTCCAAGGTCAGAGTTCATAGGTTGATTGCCCACAGAGTATGGACGTGTTTTGTTTAGGTCGTACTGTGCTTAAAAATTATTGAATTCACTTTCAACATTTATAATTAAAACTGTTCATGTTAAAATTGGAATTGGTAGCCTCTCTTGAAGAATGAGAGTTCTGGCCACAGTTTCTTCACATTTGACAGGTTCTGCTGTCACCATTTTGCAATAGTCTTCATCTGATCTGTTTTATTGAACTGTCGCTTATGCACCTCTTCAGCCCCTCTGGCCTTTGACAATTGCTACTTTTGCTTTGTATTATAGGGAGTCGCTTAACTTTAAGCAGGGGAGTAAACACTATCAGATATTTGGGTCAGACATTGACTCTGGAAGAAAAGTAGAAGTTGGGTTCTGGGGCATAGAAAAGAAATGAATCTGAAAATTCTATGACAACAAGGTTGTCTTAATTACTTTTCTCATTGCTAAGGCAAAATACCTGATGCAAAGTTAAGGGATGAAAGGTTTATCTAGCTCACAGCTTGTAGAGGTTTCAGTGTCTAATTGGCCAGCTCTAAGGTACAGGGGAACATGGCAGAGGAGAATGGTTTATGGTGTGCAGACTGTAGCAATGCAACAAGGGAGAGAAAGCAGGGACCAGCCTCTTTCTGTTCCTTATATTGTGCAGGCTACCTGCCCTAAGGCAGGTTTAGCACTCACAGCCTTCACCCCAGCATTGGACCATGAATCAATCATGAATTCTAGATTCAGCCACCTCTGAATAGCTCACCCGCCATGACTGCATGAAGCTTTGGGGGAACATCTAGACACAAACCTTAACAAGTGGGTTATGCTACACATAGAATTGTAGAACAAACACAGTACATTTTCTTAGATAACATTTACCATACTAAACCACTGGATAGATCAGAGGAGGCAGCACTGTTGAAGTATTGAGGTGATGGTTGAAGACAGAGTTAGGGCAAAGGCAGTACAGAGGGAGACAAAAGGCCAGAAATCAATAAAGTTTAATGGTTAGTTGTATGTGGGATATAAAAACTAGAAGGGATTTACAAAAGTTTCCAAATAGGTGATTAATGACAGGGTTTAATTTTCTTAAAAATTATCACCTGCTTGTTTTTCACAGTAATCAGTTCATTAGATGGATTTTCCCATATTGCTAATATTGATAAATCAATAAGTGATTCCTGAGTAAAGCTTTAAGAAACATAATTAAACATAAAATGAACAGACAGAAGCTTCACCAAGAGCTTTGTGATTACTAGGAACAATTAAAGATTCTTGAAAAATGGGTCATGTTAAATTGACTTGTTGCTCATTTTATTGTTAAGAACACTGGACTAAGTCAGAATCACATAGAGATAGAATCCAAAAGAGCACATTTATAAAATTTCTCAAAGCTAGTTTGACTTGATGCATTCACAGCATTTCTCAAACTCTATAAACTTTCCATTTTTTCTTAAATATTCTCCATATCTCCCTAGTCTCTTTGTCTGTTGTATTTTCCATTTTAAAATTTAACTCCCTGGGCAGCCCAGGCTGGCCCCAAACTTGAAGTAATTCTCCTGCCTCTACCGCCCAAGTCCTAGGGTTACAGGTGTGCACCACTACACCAGGTTCTTAATTTTTTTCATATGCTTTTCAGTCACCACTAGCATGATTAAAGTTTTCTTCTTTTACCTAGTAAACTTGAGATACTTCTGGTTTTCTAGATCTATATAACTTCTATATAAATAGCCACTATTATTCCATGCTTTATACATATTTTTACCTCGATACACAATCACACACACACTATATATACAGTGCTAGATATTATATCCTATAGGTATACTCTATGTAAGTTCTTTCATTTTTTTATTTTCAAATTCATGCTTTTGAATTTTATCTTTATTATTATCAATAAAATTTTCCACTTTATCTTTTCATGCCTTTTTTTGGGAAACATATCTTCACTGTAATATAAGAATAAGTAATGTCTGCCTAGGCTTGATTCATATTTATGGTGGTAGAAGTTCTAAGAGGGAGGAAGGTTATATTTGTCACATGCATATGATATGTAACATATGATTAAAGTGAAATTATGAGTCAGAATAACTTTATTTTTAATTTTATCGAGTAGGCAAACACCCAAGATAGTTCTGTTTGGGAAAGTAAGTACTTTTCACTTTTCTTTTAGTGTAGGTTAAAGACAAACTTTGGAGTGAATAGGAAGACCATTCTTCTCCTCATTCTCATTAAAAAAATACAAAACTGCAATGTTTTAATTCCTCAAGAATAGGAAATGTAGGAATGACATAAGAGCTACTCAAGTATGGAAAAAATCTTACTCTATAGCATTGTTGTCTCGCTTTTATGGCCATCTTGTGTTTATATCTAAAGTTCTATCATAATTCAATGTTGTTTACCTCATTTCTAAAGGTGAAGGGTGACATAAGGTAGTTTTCCTGTTTGTAAAGATTTTTGGTATGGTATCAACTTAATTCTGAAGGTACATATTTCCTTTTGGCTGCATAAAAAATAATAGAATAGAATAGATAAAGAAAAATGCTAATATTTAGAGTGATGGAGTTATTTTGCATTTTGACCATGTGATAGTTACATAATGGCTTATATATTTGTCAAAGTTCATAGAATTATCAATGAAAAAGACTGAAACTTGCTGCAAATTGATTATACCTCACTAGAAAAAGAGACCACCTAAGTCCTAAGATGTCAATGTTGAAACCAGAAAAACTCCTATGCCATGTTCATAGGTCTGTTTACATTCAGATGATAATTTCCTGTTAATAAATTGTTACTGTTATCACTGCATCTCAGTTTTGTTTCCTCTCTTCTTTAAAACATTGAAAGAAATCAGGTCTTAACACCACCTTACATTCTAATCATTTGGTTTTCAGAAATTTAAATGTAAACTTCAGTTAGCCATATCAAACTGGTTGACAAAATAGTGGCAGTACTGTCTCTGAGGGGGTGATTCTCATCTTCTGATGTGCACATCCCTGTATAGTTTACTTGCACAGTGAATAGGGATGATCTTTAAGAGAAGATCATCTTCTGAACAGTTAGAATTCTAATATTAAAGACATTAGCCCAATTGAGCTTTATCATATCAAAAATAAAGATGCATATATATGAATTTTTCCTCAAAAACAAAAAAGCTAAGTTTTACTTTACTTGGCATAGTTAACTTTTCACCAAAATGACATCAAAATGTGATACTCCTCATATCTAAATTTTCTTATTGTCTGGAGCTTACATTTTATAAAAAAAAGTATCAGTTATTTAATTAAGTTCTTGGTAAGAAATTTAGAACACCAATTTGTGAGGGTAAACTCAATTTGTCAGAGCAAAAACAGTTTACATGTAGCCCTGGAGCTCAGGAACAACTTTGAATTTTGGCAAAATCTGCAAGTCCAGTGCTTTCTGATCGACCTTGTGCTGCTCTGAAATCTGGTGTCTGTCTTTCTCGGTGTCAAAGATCTCCAGATATCTGGGCTTCCGCAGCTTCTTCCTCTTGAAGTAAGCATCAGTGAGGTGTTCGGGGATTTTCATGTTTCTAACATCAATTTTTGTGGATGTGGCAAGGACAAATTTCTGGTGTATTCTATGCAATTAAAGTTAAGAGGACGAGTCACAAGTAGCAAGCCACTGGGCAGCTGCTTCTGAAAACCACTCTCTCGCCTCTGTGGCGTCCAGTGAGGATGACCAAGCTGGTCTCCGGAGTGATGCTGGCTTGCAGTTTCCTCACGTGCTGACTGAGGGTTTTTTTGCTGTGGCTCAACAGCTTTCGGGGCACATCTTCAGTAGGATAATATCTAGGCAGTTTTCAAAGTTTAACCATCAGGGTACCACCATTCTTGTCACCACCAACTGGTTTTGTGACAGTGGCAAGAAACTTCTTCTCTGTGTACTTTCTCTTGTACAAAGTCTTTCTGAAATACATAGCAGATTAAGAGTATTCACCAATTCCTCTAACCAGGACAGGGTTTTAGCTGCAGTGGGGCTTCCCCTTCTTGGACTTTTCAGCTTTCACATTACCCTTTTTACCAGTGCTAGTGGCATCAGCCTTCTTGACTTAGGGTTTCTTCTCTTTAGTATCTGGCTTCTCAGTTTTTTCGCCTGCCATCTTGCAAGATGGGAAAGCTGGAGCTTACATTTAAGTATTATTTTTAAAATATCTTACCAAAATATTTGTATACCTGCCTTCTTAAGTATCTCAATAAAATGTGATATTTTCTTCATTATCTGTCTTAATGAATATTCATTGAAGCTATCCTGCAATATATGAAGATAAATTTTAGACTACTGAAAAATATGTGTCTTTTTGATACTACCCATCCTAGTAAGTGTGAGATGATACTTCACTGTATTTTAGAGTGAACTTTATTTGGATTTCCCTGATGATTATGGATTTTGAACACCTTTCTATCTACTTATTGTCCATTTGCAAATCTCATTTTGAGAAATGTCTCTTTATTAGTGCATGTTTGCAGTGTACAATGTTCCCGTTCTTTGTGTGGAGTTGGCACATGGACACACACTTCAATTCCTTTCTTCTTTCCTTTTGCCTTCCTGCCCTCGCCCCTCCCTCTGTCCCTTGATCCCCTCTCACACTTGAGAAAGATCTAGCTTCCTACTTCCTATTATCTATCTTTCATTTGACTATTTATAATTTTGATTTCTCATATAAGAGAAACCATGTGATATTCAGCCTTGTGGTTCTGATTTATTTCATTTAACATTATGGTCACAAGATGCATCAATTTTCCCACATATGGCTCAAGTTTATCTTTCTTTGTGGAAGCATACTACTCAATTGTGTGTAAATACCACATTTTACTTATCCAGTAATCTGTTTATGGACATGGAGGCCACTTCTGAGATTTAGCTATTATAAATTATGCTGCTATAAACATAGGTATGCATGTATCACTGCAGTGTGATGTCTTTAATTCTTGGGAAGATATCTAGAAGGGGAATGTCTGGGTCAAATGGAATTTCTGCTTTTATTTACTTGAGGAATGTCTATACTGATTTCTGTAGTATTTGTAATAGTTTATATTCCCATAGAAGAGTTCTTTTATGCTTGAGGCTTGCCAATATTTTTTGTTATTTATATCTTGATGATGGCCATTTTTTTCTGGGGTAAGGTGGAATCTCAGTGTTGTTTTAATTTTCATTTCTCCAATGGCCAATGATGTTGAGCATTTCTTCATGTATTTATTGGCCAGCTGTACTTGTCTGGCCAATGTCTTATTCATTCCACTTGTCATTGTTTTGATTGGTATTTTTATTTTGGGAATCTAATATTTCTGAGCTGTTTATATATTCTGAATATTTGTCCTCTATCTGAGGAATAGTTGGAGATTTTTCCCCCATTCTGTAGGTTGTCTTTACACTGTTGGTTGTTTCTTTTGCTGAACAGAAGCTTTTTAATTTGATATGATCCCATTTGTTCATTCTCTATATTATTTCCTTTTAGAACAAAACACTAGTGCCTATACTACGACTTCAAGAGTTTTACCTATTTTATCTTCCAGCAGATTAAGTGTTTCTGTTTTAACATTTAGTTCTTTGATCCATTTTGATTTCAGTTTAGAATATGGTGAGAAATATGGGTCTAGATTCAATCTTCTACATGTGAATAACCAGTTTTCCCAGCATCATTTTTTTTAAGAGGCTATCTGTCCTCCAGAGTATGCTTTTGGCCCTTTTTCAAAGATCATATTATACTGTTTAATGTCCTTGCAATTGTTTCTACATTCTTTATCCTGTTTCATTAATCCTCCTGTCTGTTTTTGTGTCAGTACCCATCTGTTTTTATCACTGTAGCTTTGCAATATGACTTTAAGTCTAGGATGGTGGTACCTCCTGCTTTGTTTTTGTTACACAAGATTGCTTTTGGTATTCTGGGTCTCTTTGGTTCCATACGAATTTTAGGATTGTTTTCTCCTGTTTGGTGTAGAATGTAGTTGGATTTTGATTAGGATTGCACTAAATCTGTGTATCGATTTTGGAAATATGGCTATTTTGACTATATTTGTTCTGCCTACCCAGGAGCAGGGGATGTCTTTTTGTTTGCAGTTGCCTTCTTCAATTTTCCTTTACAGAGTACTATAGTTTTCACTGTAGAGGTCCTTCACTTCCTTATTTAGGATAACTACTAAGTATTTAATTTTTCTTGGTGCTATTATGAATGATATTTTTTTCTAATGTCTTTCTCAGTGGATTCAGTATTAGTGTACAGAAACATTACTGATTTTTGTGTGTTGATTTTGCGTTCAGACGTATTACCGAATTTGATTATTAATTCTAAGTTTTTTAGTGTATTTTTTTGAGTTTTGTAAGTAGAGGATCATGTCATCTGCAAATAATGATTTGACTTCTTCCTAGCCTATACATATCCCTTTTATTTCTTTTTCTTGTCTAATTGCTCTAATAATTTTGAGCACTTTGTTAAATAGGACTGGTGATACTGGACATCTTTGTCTTGTTCCTGATTTTAGAGGGAAAGCTTTCAGTTTTTCCCCATTTAATATAATGTTGGTGGTAGTTTTGTCATACAGTGTTGCTTTTATCAGACTGAGATAGGGTCCTTCTATACTCATTTTCTTTAGTGTTTTTATCATGAATGGATGTTGGGTTTTGTCAAAGGATTTTCCTCTATGAATTGAAATAATCATGTAGTTTTCCTTATTTCTGTTTATGTTATGCATTACATTTGTTGATTTGCATATGTTAAACTATCTTTTCATCCCTGGGATGAAGCCTGCTAAGTCATGATATATGATCTTTTTGATCATTTATTGCATTCTGTTTGCCAGTATCTTGTTGAAGATTTTTGCTTTTATATTCCTAAAATATTGGTCGGATTCTTGTATGATTTTGGAATCAGGGTAATGGTAGCTTCCAGGAGTGACTTTTGGAATACTCCTTCCCTTTCAAATTCATTGAAGAGCTTGAGTATTGGTGTCAGATCTTCCCTGAAGTTTTTGTAGAATTCAGCAATGAATTCTGCAGAACTGGACTTTTCAATTTCATTGCCAATATTGAATAATTCAGGTTTTAAAATTATTCATCGTTGGCAATTTATATACATCTGGGAATCTATCTGTTTCTTCTGAATTTTCCAATTCATTGGTGTACAAGTTTGCAAAGTAGTTGTTAATAATGTTTTTTATTTTGACAATGTTTTTTGTGGTCTACATTTTTCATTTCTGATTGTATTGATGTGGATCTTCTCTCTCTCTCTCTCTCTCTCTCTCTCTCTCTCTCTCTCTCTCTCTCTCTTCCTCTCCCTCTGTTAGATTAGCTAGGGGTCCATCTATTTTGTTTATTCTTTCAAAGAACCAACTCTTCAATTCATTGATTCAATTCATTGATTCTTTGTATTTTTTTAATCTCATTTTCACTTATTTCTGCTCTGATCATTATCATTTCCTTCCTGTGCTAGCTTTGGAGTTGAATTGTTCTTGTTTTTCTAGGACCTTGAGGTATACCATTAGATTGTTTATTTGGACTCACTCCATTTCTGTGATGTTGGTATTCACAGCTATAAACTTCCTTCTTAAGACCTCTTGCACTGTGTGCCATATGTGATGTATGTTGTCCTGGAATTATCATTTAATTCCAGAAACTACCTTATTTTTTCACTGAGTTCTTCTGTAACACATTATTTACTTAACAGTGTATTGTTTAGTTTCCAAGTGTTTGCATAATTTCTGTGGTTTCTTTTGTTATTAATTTCTAATTTCATTGCACTAGGATCTGATGATATGTGTGATATAATTTCAGTTCTTTTACATTTACTTAAGATTGCTTTTTTGGTTAATCTGTGGTCTATTTAGGAGAAAATTTCATGTGCTGCTAAGAAGAATGTGTATTCTGTTGTTGAGTAGAACACTCTGTAGATATCTATTAAGTCCATTTGTTCAAAGGTTTTGTTCAACTCTGATATTTCTTTGTTGATATTTTTTTTTGGTCTAGTAATCTGTCTATTGTGATAGTGGGTTATTGAGTGAAGTCCTCCACTATAATTGTGTTTATTCTTATCTGGTCCTATGATACTTGTTTTATGAAGTTGGGTTCACCATTGTTTGGTGCATTTATGTTAATTTTTATCTCTTCCTGTTGGATTTTTCCCTTAACCAAAATGTAGTGGCCTTTCACTCAATCAGTTTTGATTTACAGTCCATTTTGACTCAATATTGCATCTGCTTTTTTTAAGGTTCTTGTTGCATGCAATATTGTTTTCCATTCTTTGATTTTTAGTCTCTGAGTTACCTGTTGGATTAAATGTGTTTCTTTCAAATAGCATGCCATTTTACTTTTTTCCTCATCTATCTTTCTCGATTTATTGGGTAGTTGAGGCCATTCACTTTGAGAGTTATTACTGAAACGTATTAACTTATTCCTGTCATTGCCTTATTTTACTGTTACTGATTCCCTATCTTTTCCTTCTTATTAACTGCTCACCTTATCTGGTATATTCATTCCATTTGACTTTTTTCCATTTGCTAGCTTCTTCGTCTTTTTGTAGGTATCCTTGAAAATTTTTTTCAGTGCTGGTTTTGTGGTCATAAACTTCTTTCAGTGTTCTTTGTCATGAAGGTATCTTATTTCTTCATCAATTTTGAGAGGTAGTTTTGCAACATATATCACCCCGGGTTTGAAACGATTTTGTTTTAGGGCTTGAAATACTTCACTTCAGCCTCTCCTCATCTTTAAAATTTGTGTTCAGAAATCTTCTGTAATTATAATGGTTTTACCTTTATATGTGACTTACTGCTTTTCTCTAACTGCTTTTAAGATTCTGTTATTGTGTTGTAATTCTGCGATTTTGACTATAATGTGTTGCAGAGAGGATCTTTTCTGATGGTGGGTATTTGGGGTTTTTATGCCTCACTTATCTGTATGTTAAATTATTTTCCCTTATTTGGAAAATTTTCTGCTATTATTTCAGGAAATAATTTTTTATGACATTTGTGCTGTCTTGTGATTTCTCACTATTTTCAATTAATTTTAGATTAGTTTTCTTTGCATCGTCTAGGAGCTACTGAATCATTTTTCATTTTGTCTTGTTGCTTTTAAGATACTTGTCATTAATTGAAGACAACAGCACTGTCTTTTGATTGACAGCCTGTCCTCACAATGATCACTTTTGCTGTCTGTACTTCAGTAACATTTTTAATCATCTTATTTTTTACTTGGAGCCTTTTTTATGGATTCTAATTATTTTCTATGCTGGTCATTCATGTTTTGCTTCATTTTGTGTAGCTCTGTTAGCTTTTTATTAGTCCTTTCATAGACTCATTGATCATTTTGTGTATTTGACTCAGTATCTGTTTACTAATATCTTCTGTGAGCTTAGCAAATGCCTATTGATCATGTTTTATATTATTCCAGGATCAAGGTGATTGATTAGTCCTCACTTCTGCTGCCCTATGCCAATGAAAAGCAAAATGTATCAGTCTGTGGATGGTTGTGCACTTATGATAGGAACAAGGCAGGAGTGGTCTTGGCGGTGGTGCAGCATGTGCAGTGTGGGCCTGCTTCCTTGTGTCCTGACAAATATCTACTCAGGGCCTCAGTTTATTTTCAAATTGGATTATTTATTGTTTTTGCTATTGAGTTGAATTTAGTTGTATACATTAGGTACTAATTCTTTATCAGATATTTAGTTTGTAAATATTTTATTCTTTTTGTTGCTATTGTAAATGAGATTATTTTCTTAATTTCCTTTTGCATAGTTCATTGTTTGGGTATAGAAATATCTCTTATCTTTTTCTGAATATGTGTCCTGCAACTTTACTCAACTCATTTATTAGTTCTGAGGTTTTGTTGAGTCCTTAGGGTTTTGTACATTTGTGATCATGATATCTACACACATAATTTTACTTTTCCCTTATAATGTGAATATCTTTTATGTCTTTCCTTCAGATATACCAACGTTTTCTTCACATATCTCAAGTGTTTTGTGCTTTGATGTTATACATCAAATTTTAATTACACATAATCATTTTATGTACTATATCTTCCTTATGAATAGATAATTTTGCATTTACATGATGACCTTTTTCTCCTGACAGTGTTTGACTTAGTATCTATTTTGTCTGATACAAATACAGCTATCTTTTTTTGGTTACCATTTTTATGGAATATCTTTCTCTCTCTCTCTCTCTCTCTCTCTTTTTTTTTTTTTTTTGGAAATGGGAATCAAACTGAGGACCTCACCCTTGCCAGGTAGGCGCTGTGCTGCTGTATACCCCCAGCTGGAATAGCTTTCTCAACCCTTTCATTTTCAGCTTGTGCCCATAAGTCTAAAGTGAATCTTCAGACAGAGTACATAGTAGAGTCTTTTTAAGAAATCATCCACCATATGTATTTGATTGGGTTGTTTAGTCCACTTATTTTTAAAATAATTGGTGTTTAAGGACTTATTCTTTCTATTTTGGTCTTTCTTATCTGTTTTGTAGTTCTCTTTCTTTGATGGATTTTTGTGATGGTGTGCTTTGCTTCTTTTCTTTTTTTGTGTGTATATACTATACATTCTTAACAGAGCTCACATAGAACATTTCATAGTTATTGGACTCTATTATAGGCTGATAACAATTTAACTTTATCACATACTATATTCTACATGTTAGTTTCCCCTCATATATACCTTATATGATTAATGCCATATTTTAAAATTTCTTTATATTTTGTCTTTCCATCAAGAGATTTCTGCAGTTGTAGTTAAATACTAATGTTGAAAGTGGTTTTCTTGCCAATATTAAATATTGCAATATACTATGATCATATTTTTTATTTTCCTCTATTAGTGAAATTTATGTTTTCATAAATAAAATTAACATTTTTCAAATTTGAACTCAACTCCTTTTCCACATCTTATAATACATGTCCAGTAGTTTTTATTTATCTTGAAAAGTCTTTAATTTTTCTTTGTTCTTGAAGGATGATTTTCCAGGTAAAATATACTTGGTTAGCAGTTTTTGTTTCAGTGCATGGGATATATAATATGACTCTCTTCTGGCCTATAAGATTTCTGCTGAGAATTCTACTTATAGTCTTGTGGAGTCTCTGAGTTTTTTGTGGCTGTTGTTGTGTGCTTGTCTTTAATGAATCATATTTCTCCTGTCATTTAAAAAATTATCTTTGTCTTTTAACAATTTAATTGTAATGTTAAAGTCAGACTTTGTTTTTTTTTTTTGTACCAGGGATCAAACTCAGGACCTTGCTCTTGCCAGGCAGGCACTTATGCTGCTGAGCTATATCCCCGGCCCCAAAGTTAAACATCTTTGAGTCAATCTTTTTGGAACTTTGGCCTTCATGAATGAAGTTGTCCTTTTCTTTTCGTAGATTTGGGAAGTTTTTGGCTCCTATTTCCTGAAGTAGATTTTCTGCCTTTTTAAAAATCTCCTTATGGTACTACCTAAATTGTATATTGCTTTGCTTAATGGTATTCCATAAGTTCTATATGTTTTTGTCACTGTTTTTTACCCTTTTCCTCTTTTTTTTCCAGTATTAACTGGATAATTTCAAATGAGCTACATTTGTGTTTATAAATTTTATCTTGTATACAATTGAGACTGTTGTTAAAGCTCTCTACTGAGGTTTTCACTAGTTATTGTATTATTCAGCTCCAGGATTTGTGGTTTCTATTTTTTTTTTAAATCACATTTCTCATTTTGTTCATGTATTATTGTGCTAATTTCATTTAATTTTTTATGTCTGTGAAACTGAGCTTTCAGATGATTGCATTAGTAAGCTTCCTGGTTGTTGAACCAGATATCTGATATTCACAATTATTTTTAAATTTTTTTTTATTTTAAAGATAGTAAAATCCAACAAAACATAATAGAACAAAGTTAATCAGAAGAAAGCCGTAGAACTGGTACAGAACTTCAAAGAAAGATACTACAAAAACAATAGCCACTATAGTGTATCTTGCTATTTTCAGAATAGTTGACCATTCCATCAAGTACAGTAAAATCAAACCAAAACCAAAACAAAATAAAACCAATCAAAACAGGGTATGAAATAATGAAAAAGAAAAGAAAAGAAAGGAACAAAAATTAATCAGAATAAAGCAAAGCAATGAGAACAATATTGGGCCTCAAAGGCTAGACAGAGGAAAATTCCCCACATTTGCTACATTGCATACTGTCATCTTCCCAAAAGATGCTCAGACTGCCGGCCCCAGGCCTGCAATATCAACCAAACAATATAAGCATTTAGTTGCTTTATGTGCCTTAGTTGCTATCAAATTAGCTGGTCCTCTGAACCAGCAGGTTGCTTATGGAAGGTGGACGGGGGGGATGTCCTTGATTCTTAGCCTGTTCACCAGTAGGCATTCAGGAGGCACATCTTTCTCTCCCTGGAGTCTGTGCCAGTCACGCAATCACCAGGAAGCCAGGCTAGTTTTCTTCTGGTTGGAGCCTCCCTGCCCAACATGACAGGTTCTTGAGAGGCACATCTTTCTCTCCCTGGAGTCCACGTCAGTCGCACAGTCACCAGGAAGGCAGAATAGTTTTCTCGATACTCACAATTTGTAGCAGGAGGAATTTCTGTTGGCTTATGTTTTCAGGGGGTTCAATCCATGTTTGTCTGCTTCTAAGGTAGAGTAGAAGGGCATGGCAGAGTAAAGATACCACTGTGGTAGCCAGGAAACAGAGCAGGGAAAAAAGTGCCAGAGAGGAAGGGGAGAGAGACCATATACATCTTCCTGACCCAGTCAGACACACCTAAAAGTGCTTTGCTAATCCTTTGCATGGCTCCAAGTTAGTCAAATGGACAATCTACCTTAACCATCACAATGATCATTTTTCATTTCTTGCTAAGCAGTGCATGAGTCTTCATTTCTTTAGGGTCACTTTGGGGGCATTTATTAGTTTCCTTTGTTGGTGTGATGTTTGCCTAATTCTTTGTAATCTGTGTAGCCTTGAGTTGGTGTCTGTGAATTTGAAGGTACCCATCTTTATAGGGTGGTTCAGTAAGTAGAGACCTTCTGCTGGTCATAGAACTGCCTTTTGACTGTAATCAAGCAGAACTGGAATCAGTCATAGGGCTGGTTCTGGAACTAGAGTTGAGTCTACAGATGGCAGAGATATTCCAAGAGTCATCAATGAGTATGGCTCAAGATGGGTACTTGGGTGGACTCCTTCAGGTCCCTGGGTGGTTCCTGAGTGGGCAGGATGGCCTCCAGAACTGCAATAGAACAGAGTTGCAGTTGGACATTGAGGCTGCTTTAGTGTCTATGGTTTGGTCTGAAGTTGGCTGGCCTGTTACTGATTGTACAAATAAGCACATTCCTCTCCTTGTGGTCCTTTAGTGAATGGAGCTGGTGGTAGGAGTCTGCAAAAGGTGGCAGAAATCAAGTCTTTTTGGAGTCAAAACTGCAATCTGATCTGTAGTTTGGGCCATAGTCAGCAAGCCTGCCACTTGGGTGTGGGCCTGCCTTCTCAAAGCAGTTCTCTCCAGTCTGGAGCTCTGGTGGGTGGGGTTTTGCCACCTCTTACCTGAGTCCTGAAACTCTCACAAAAGCACTTTTTTTCCATGCATGGCTGGTAAATCATATCTGTGGGGCATCATGGTGAGTACATGCTAGGGAACTCTTATTCTGCTGTATTGCTTATCATCTTCAGGGTTTCTGTTTGTTGTTTTTTAATGGGGTTATTTTATACATGTTTTTCATAATGGTTTTTCATTTATCTGTGTATATGGCTATCTTTCCATGTCAATAAGCACAGGTACAATATATAGATATCATTCCATATACTGGTTTTAACTTAGTCTTCTTTCCTTATTTTTAAAAAGTGTTTCATAAATTCTCTGCCATAAACAATACATAATTGAAAAATCTTCAACACACCCTTTTTGGGAATATTTTTTAAAAATGGAGTTGCATTATGGCAGTTCAAGCTCCAAGAATGAAATCAGTAAATACTTACTGACTACTCATCAACCGATTCTGATCAATGACTGACAAATGAGTCATTATAAGTACATAATTAATTTTTAGCTGATTTGCTTAATGTTTTAGTGATATGAAGGTATATTATAAAAGTGTATTTTTGAAGTCTTTTTAATTAGCTTCACTGTATTTTGAAATGGTTAATCAGTAAAGAAACTTCTGAGGACCTTTGTGGCATAAAGTTTTGTTTAAACTCAATATACTATGAATTATCAAAATCTTGATATCATCATCTCCTATGGAGAATACCAAAATACAGTTGTTTCTGTGGTTGATATTAGCAGCAGTGTTAAACATTAATACTGTTACAATCACTGATAGGACAATTCTTTATAGCTGCACTTTGGTTATCACATACCTGAGAAAATGGTGAGTTCATACCAGAAATGAAAATCTTTTTGGTAACTCAAGAAAGATTATCAGTTGACTTTTTATTCTTGAGTGGTCATCTATTGACTTAAATTTCAGAGAAAGTTTTTTGATGAACCTGCATTTATACAAATTTATGAATTCTTAAAATTATCATGATATGATAATGACTTTATAATATAAAATTAATATAGTATGGTGTTCCAAGAATACGTGGTCCTTGATATTTGACATCTTGAAGTGATATTCCACTTTTATCTCTGGAATAATAAGTAATAACTTCTTAAAGTTTTTCATTAGTTTTCTCCTTTTAAAAATGGAAAAGATCTTGGAGTTATTGAAAGGATTAGATAAGGCAATGGAAGTACTCACCAATGGTAGACAGTCAAAAATATTGGTCCTTCTCAGGGATTGCAATGATACCATAATCCTATCAGGCACTCATCAGGGATGTAGTTATTGGGCTGTTCAATCTCATTGTATCAATAATGAACTTTAAACTTTATACCCCAGTGATGTAGAGCTCTATGGAATTTTATGTGTAATTATATAGATAAAGTCACACTAATTTTACTGAGTTACAGATTTTTTGAAAAGTAGGGATAGCTGTATTAACTCTAATAACTATAAAACAGGAGGAGAATTTTTTATAAGTTCTTTGAGAGAATGCATTCTGTTATGCAAGTGAAAATGGTGCTTTGCAGTTATCAAGTTCTAGTAACTATGCACATCTAATACTTCTTGAATTATCTGTACAGTCGGTATGGGTAAATTAGCACATTTTTTTCTCTGAAATCTCATTCTCTTATAAAGACTTTTTTTTTACTCACAACTAGAGACAACTAAACTCAGAGTTTCAAAGGCATAGTTTAATTCATTGTGACTTTCTCACTATGTGAATGGCTTTATGTAAGCTGACTAAAGGAAAAGTGCAAAAAAATCTTGGAGGCCATTTAAAATTTGATTTTAAACTTATCATTGAAAGCAGTTTGAACATGGGGCAACTTTAAATTAGTTCGACTGATGAATATTAAGCACATATCATGAGTCCACATGTGCTGAGAATACAAAGATGAATTTAACATGGATGTGAATGCTAGGGGGTGGTTTGGACAAGCCCCTGTCTGCACAGAGAAGGAAACTAAGATGAAGAGGCTTTCCCACAGTTAGCAGATAAGTGGTAGAGCCAAGACTAGTCTATTTGCGATTTGGTATTCTTTGCATAGCCTTATGCTCAGTGCTCCAAGGTTTTACAAAAGATACAGTTTTCACATTGACTGGAGCTCTTTTGCATGGGCTATCCCAACAAAGCAGGTTGGGAAAATTTCCATGATAGTCAGCATCTGAAAATAGCAGCCAGTCACTGAAGCTTTGTTCTTAACTCTGGAAGAATGAAAGAAATTCTAATTATACAACTGGCATTGGACAAATAGTCCCTCTCCACAAACATTTGAGTGCTTACTATGTGCCTGGCTATGTGTTATACCATAGGAATATAAAATAGACCTAGAATAGTCTATATCATTAAGAAAATAATAATACGATGAAGGAAATAAACTTCTAAAGAGAATTTCAGTAACATTACATGGCCAAACCAATGTTTAGGAAAATGTTTTCCAGTTTTCTTTTCATTGAAAAAATCTTTGTTTGTTAAAATCTTATTAGATTGGGAA
Source organism: Dasyprocta punctata (assembly GCA_004363535.1). Taxonomy (NCBI): domain Eukaryota; kingdom Metazoa; phylum Chordata; class Mammalia; order Rodentia; family Dasyproctidae; genus Dasyprocta; species Dasyprocta punctata. The sequence continues at coordinate 43,599 of RJWM01001513.1, read as the reverse complement.
TGTTTTGGTTAGGGCATAAATACCCAAACCTACTTCATCACTTTTCCAAGAAGTCTCTGTAGCAAAAATATGCAAAAGAAACAATGGCAAAGGATAGTAACATTAGCATTGTAGCTCCAGCTCTGGTCACAGAGGACTACCATAGACTGAACTGTAGTTTTAGGAGAGCAGCCACTTCTGTATCTTGTTGGGTTTGCATGCCTTAGGTCCAAGCCCCATCTATCAACCAAGTTTGTAATATAGATCTTTGTAACTGGAAGAAAAAGTGTGTGTGTGCACGTGCACATGGGTGTTTAGGGAGAGAGACAGCAGAGAGAGAGAGACAGAGAGAGAGAGAGAGAGACAGATATTCCCTCCCTCTAATTTTAACTCTTTTGGAAATTCTTTCTACTGGAGCAAGGCCCAATCACTGATTTTAAATCTATGTAACACTCCCCTCTGTTCTCTGACAATTCCATGCCCTTTCAATAGACAGTATTTCCTCCCTACAATGTTCTTTCTCCTTCTTTCACCAGATAACACCCTGGAAAAGTCCACTTTAATTTCGTTTACAAAATTATTTTTAATGTTAGCAGATTTGGATTAATTCTTCTCAATAATGATGTAAATCATTATTTTAAATAAAGATCTGATCACTTGTTATAACCAGCTGAAGCATTAGTGGCCAACATGAAAAGAGCAGTTGAAACTGATTTTATTCTTAATTTGCTCTCTAGAATCAACAGGGAAATTGACTATCTATATAGGGTACACAAAGCCTTTAAGTATTTTTAGCCAGGTCATGAGAAGTGAAAAATTTTGAATGATTATCGTGCTTCAATTCTGCTGTGAACCCAGTTTTATTTTTCAAACTCGTTTGAACTGTTAACCTTGGTGTTACTCAAGAAATGAGTGGTCGGAAGGAATTTGATGATTATCTCATGAGGAAGTACGGCTACATATAGCAAAAAAGCAGTAGCATGGCAGCTTTGGTCTTAAAACTTTTCTTTTAATTTTATCATTCTATAAATATGGTCTAAACAGTCCATAACACAAGGTGTTTGCTTTTTAAAACTTATCACTTTTCATAGCATTGAGCTCATAAATTTTTGCATGTGATACCTCAATAGTGGTTCCCCCAAAACGCCGAATTTTATTCTCTCAATTAATCACATGCACTTAATTAGGCACCCCCCCTCCCGGTTACAATTGGCAGGAAAGTTAATCTTTTGTTTTAGGCACATAATTCAATTTCACCCAAACTGATTATGTACTTACTATGTGCCAGGCCCTGTGCCAAGGGCTGGAATACAAAGATGTAAAAAAGACAGTTCCTGCTCCACAGTAATTCAAGTGAGTAAAAGAAGATAGACTGGATAGCTTTAAAAAATATTGACAAATGCTATAGGAGTATTAGGAGTACAGATCTGAAAGAAGACAGAGCATGGGGCATAATGCTTTTCTGGGTGAAGAAGCAGGGCTGGAGAAAAGCAAATATTAGAATTGTTGCCACTACAAAATGGCATCTGATTTTAGCTATACTCATGATGCTTCTTGAAGCTCATCCCTTCTGTGTTTCCTTCCTTCGTTCCTTGTCATTTTCCCCTCCAGTGTGCCACCTTCCTTTCTTGTTCGTAGAAGCTACCTTAGTGTCCTGCTCTCCTTTTCCATTCTCCCCACCCCTAGTATTTCTTATAATGAGATCCCTTCCACTTGTTCAAAGCTTAGACACATCTACCTATGCTCTGGGCTGCAAGACACCCCTTCCTTGGGGAATTAACTGCATTGGTGATGTTTTCCTTTACTCACACTGTATTTCCATCCCTTCCACTAGGAGTCTTTCTTTGCACTCAAATATGCCAGCTTCTAAAAATAAAATAAAAACAAGCAAACAAACAAAAATCTCTTGTTCCAGTGACCTCTTTTCTCTCCTCTATCAAGTCCTTAACAGGAGAATCTATACTGCCATTATTTTTGAGATAACTATCATCTGGCAACCACTTCCTTCTTCTTCAAATTATCTTTTTCTTCGTCTTCTAAGACATTGCTGTCTTTGGGGTTTCCTTTATTTGTTGTTTTCTTTTGACTTCTCTACACATCTCAAGGGGTAATCACTGGCTCAATAGTGAAAATAGATACAGATATAGATATAGAAATAGGCATAGACATATATGTTTTTTAATACCACTCAAGCCACATGGACTACTCATGGGAGCAGTGTTACCAAAGAGAGAGGAGAAGTAATCCAGATGTGGTGGTACATGTCTGTAATCCCAGCACTTGGGAGACAGGCACGAGGATCTCTGTGAGTTTGAGTTCGAGGCCAATCTAAGTTACATAGTGAATTCAAAGTCAGCCTGAACGACATAGTGAGACCCTGTCTCAAAAACCAAAAAAACCAAACAGAAAACCAAGCAAATGCTATCTGTCTATCTATCTATCTATCATCTATCTATCACACTCTATCTAGTTTTTCTTTTGATGGCTAGCAACATGGGTTGGTACATTAAGCTCACTCTGTAGCCTCAAAGTTAGGCAGATGTTCTCAGCCTGTCCAACTGGGCTCTTCTCCTTTGTAGCTATAGAACTGGTCTCAGGCTGGGTACTGGTCTTCATCTGTGGTCTTCTATTAAAACTTAGTAAATTGCTCTGTGAAGTTGAGGGAAAATATATGTGGCACTGCCAGATGTCACTGTAAGAAGAAAGTCTCACCTTCTTGAAGCTCTTTCCTTCCTGATATTTCTTATAGTTTATTTCTGGTTTTCTTGCTACTTTTATGATATTACCTTCTTGTTTCCTTTGTTCATTTTCCTTATGTGGCCTACACCTTCACATTGATTTGCTCCAGAATTCTAATTTCAGTGATATTCTTATTGTATAATCCCTCTCTAGACTATTTCATCTATCCTGTGACTGCTCTAATTCATTTAGCAAACATTCACTAAGCATATACCAGTGCCTAAACCTGTTACTGGTCCATATTGGCGATGGATGCATGCTTTTTCGGAGCAACACACCCATGAGTGAATAAATGATGTACTATTCATAGTAAGTGCTGGGGATCCATATGTCAGTGATAGGTTTCTTCCTACCTTCCTACCACTGTGGCTAGGTTTCTACAAGTCACAGTGTAGTAGAGCCATGTTTGTTACCCCAAAGTATGGTTTGCTACTAAGCTCCAGATCCACAGATTCATCTCATTATTATTTTCACATGTCTGTTCTGTGTGCACTTTAAGCACAATATGTCTAATACTGTATTCCTTCACTTTCACACTTGTTATTTCTCTTATTTCTCTCTGGCTCGGTGAATGACAGCATCATCTGTGTAATAACCCAAGCCAGAAATCTGGAATTCTTATTCATCACCAAAATCATCTGTGCAATGCTCTTAATATAGCTCATTCCACTTTCTTTACTCCCTTTACTATTGGATTAACACCTTTATTCATTATCATTTTCTGGAATTATTACAATTGCCAGCCTGGAGGTAACTATTTTAAATTCTTTCAGTTAATTTCTTGGGTGTCAGGCTTCATATCTCAATAACAAACATATTACTGCTTCCTAATTTTTCAGTGTGTTGTTTGTTACTTTCAAAGATGAAAATTCAATTCTTTTTAAAAGTGATCTTCCCTACATCTACCAAATACAAGAGTTCCTTCTCAGCAGTCTAATAATACCATCTTTTTATTTTGATGAGATCGACATTAAGTATTTACATTTTTATGACTCTGAGAATGCTAATCAAAACTGAGATATGTATAGTATCTATTATTACATTCCCTTTCTGCAGAACTTTTTCTCTCAGTAATTTTTATTCCTTAGTTGTCTACCAAATTGAACCATATGAAATTGGCACTTCTGTAGGACAAAATTATTGCAGACTGGCATCGCATTGTTAAAACAAACATGTTCTTTATACTGATTAAGACCAAGTTTCTTCTAGTTACCTGTGTATCTCAAGGACTCCAAGTGAATGTTCTATCATTTTCTACTTCTTGAAGCCTTCTAATGAATCAAGTATTCTTTTTTTTAAATCATCCTAAATAACCCTATTGCTGAGCCTTCTGTCTTGCTCCAATCTGGACTGGTTGCCAACTATCCCAGAACACAGATATCATCCTAGAGGGTTTCTTCACTAGAGATCTATTTCTTATGCCATTTGGCTTTCAGTGTCTTTGTTTATTCCCTCATTTTGATGGATAACATCTGCTGATAGCTTCTAAGAAAGGGTGCACAAAGGTAAAGTCTTGTGCCTTTAATATACTTTTAGTCTGTCCTCATAATTAATTAGTTTCATGTGGTATACATATATATCATTCTATGTTGAAAATAATTTTCTTTAGAATGTTGAAGGTATTTCTGCAAAAACTTTTAGCTTCTTGTTTGTTGTGGTGAAGTCCAAATTTGTTCTGTTTCTAATTTTTTTGTTTCTGATCAGATTTTCTTTTCACCCCTGGAAACTTTTCTTTTCCCTAATATTCTGAAGTTGATGATATTTGGCCTTGTGGGTGGCATGTATTTTCATCCAGTGGACCCAGTAGTTTGTGGCTATTTTAAACCTCATTGACCTGATTTGGGTCATGTGTTCATCACTGGACAAGAGAACTCTGGGCTCTGACTGGCTAGCTGTGGGTGATCTGTATCCAATGATAGTTGGGTGGAAGTATATGGATTGATGATGTGGGAATGTTGGCTCTCCAAAGAAGGTAATGGTGCTGCTACCAAAAGATCCACAAAAGATTTGGCAAATAAAGCCCAGAGATGTACACTACATAATGTATATAAATTCTGCATTGCATATGTAGCTTGGTAGAAGCCTGACTTGTAAATGCTGAGTTTGGAATGACTGAAATTGTTGTACAAATGATCTGAATGTCATGTAATGATTCACATTTACCATCCCAAGAATGCTTTTGATAAAGAGGATATGTATTTTACATAGAATATGCTAAATTATATTCATTTTTAGAAAATATGAGACAATATCTACCTTGTTGAATTCTGAAAATGCAAAGAAATATAAGTGTATTTTTTCCCCAAAAGCCTGAAAGTAAGTGTGCCTTTACTTGGTAAGAGTTTATGAAGCTAGTGAGTAACGAAATTATTTGTCTGAAACAAAAGGGATCATATTCCCAGGTTAGGCCTAAATCATGTTTGCTATTGTCTCTTGTCACACACAGTCCTAGAAAGGCCCTGGTGTACCTGAGGGTTTGGGGCCTTGGATCTGATTGAATCTCCTAGTGTATCACAAAGGAGAATTACTTGTTGTATTTTTTTAAATTTTATTTTAGAGAGAATAAGACCAAGCAAAATAAAACAGAATAAAGTCAATCAAAACAAGATAGCATAAATGACACAAAATTTCAAAACAAGATAATAGGAAATAAATAATCGTTACCATAATGCCTCTTGTTGTCTTCAAAACAGCTGCCCATACCTTCAGACACAGTAAAATCAAACAAAACAGAAACAGAATAGAACCAATAAAAACAAAATAATGAATGCAATACAGGACTTCAAAATAAGATAATAGTAAATCCAAATGGCAACCATAATATATCTTGTTATCTTTGAAATAGCTGCCCATGCCATCAGATGCAACAAAATCAAACAAGATAAAACAGAATAAAACCCAACCAAACAAAACAACGAGAATGATACAGGACTTTGAAATAAGATAATAGGGAATTAACAGTGACCACCACCTTCAGAAAGAGATCCTCTGCATATGCTACACTGTATATTGTTATCCTCTAAGAAGATGATCAGGCTACCAACTTTAAGCCTGCAAAGTCAGTGAAACACTAAACACTACAAGCATTAAGTTGTCCTCTACCTCATTAGCTATCGTCACAACCTGTGTTTCTCTGATCAGCCAGTTGCCTACGGGTTGCGAGAGGAAGGGTAGCCAAGGAATGTTGGCTCTTCTTGTCTCCCCGCACTCCAGGACTAGTGTCTGGTTCACCCCTAGTCAGCCTGAGCATGGCACCAACTCACAGGAGGTCTTAGCTGTATTATTAGCCAATGAAAACTCATATTAAAAGGACATGGGGCAGCCGAGAACATAGCTCAATGGTACAAGTGCCTGCCTGGCAAGTGCAAGGTCCTGAGTTTGATTCCCAGTACAAAAACAAAAGGATATGGGGCACAATCTCAGAATAATAAACTTCTCAACCAGTCAACAATCTTTATCAAAAAGGCTGAGGTAAAAATAATACATAAATTTGTGTACTAATCTTTCATAAAAGTATACATTTTAAAGACTTACTATCTTTACTTTATAGGAGCATTTAGTTTTGCTTAAATAGTAAGGAAGAGTAGGAATAACAGGCAAGTTATTATCATTATTAAAAGCATTTGTTGAAAATTCCTGCAGATAGACAAAACAAAAATGAATGTGTATAAATGACAAGTTAGTAAGTATTAAGTGTAAGCAAAGATAAAGTGCCTTTTGAATAAGGTTGCCAGATATGATACAGAAAACTCCATTAAACTTTCATATAAAAACAAATAAAAAATAAAAATTTTAGTGTAATATTTCCCAAATAATTTGTGGGGCATATGAAAATATTTATTATCTATCTGAAATGCTAATTTAACAGAGTTTCCTGTACTTTTATTGGTTATATCTGGCAACTGAGCTATCATAGCATAATGAATTAATTTTCCACAAGTACACAAGGAGGATTATCAGAAATTCTGTTTGTGGAAACCAAATCTGCTAGCAAATTTACAACTGGTTAGGCTATATTTCTTTTCAAGGAACTCAGTTCAATTTGAGCAGTGTTTCCTACTCCCAGACGGACACATTGGTGCTGGGTACACAAAGGTAAATGTTCCTTGAGATCCTCAGAGCTCAAGTGAAAATGGTTTCAAGCCTAAGGGGGAGGCGGTTCAGAAATTGTGTGTGATGAGGACAGAAACAGGAAGGTGATCAATGAGCCAATGGAGATTTGAGCAAACATGACTGTGAGGGAAGAAGTGGGTAGGTAAAATGATGCAACTTATGATGATCACATTTATATCCTATTAATGCATAGAAGAAATAATAATGTCCTCCCTGAGTACTCTAGGTTGTTTTCTCCATGGTTTTTAGGCCTGCACCTGGAAAAGGCTTTCTCAGGTATTTATTTACACAGTATTAAGCATGACACTGAGTCCTAACTCCAGAGTCACATTTATGCTATTGTCATAGTTTAAGGACTCTACCTGATGGGATTTCAGAATGCTCTGCAACCTGATCCCTGTGATGATAGCGTTTGTGGAGGCACTGTTTTTAAATCCTCTATGGGAATTAAATTATTTCTCACAACAATCCTGTGAAGTGGATACAGCTGTCATCTCCATTTCATAGATGAGGCAAGTCAAGAATGGCAACCCCAAATGCCTATCAGACCACACAGATAATAGAAAGAGGGGGACAGGCCAAGAGTAAGGCAGCAATTATAAGCAACAGACTGAGAGCAGGGATGTAACAGGGAGGCTGTGGAGAAGGGGGGCAGGTGGTCTGTCTGTAGCACTTTCTGGAGTGATCTGAGGCTTAGAAATCCAAGCATATCTTTTTATAAAGTTTTGACTTTGGGCCAATAAAATATTTTACATATAAAACAGCAATATAAAAGATAGATAATAGGAAACAGGGAGGAAGATCTTTGGCAAATGGAAAGGGCCCCAAGAGAAGGAGGGAGGGGTGAAGGCGAGAAGGGGAAGGGGAAGTGAGAAGAAGGAAGCTGTGTTGTGTACTTGCACCAACTCCCATGATGAAGGCAATCATTATTCCCTGTAAACATATATGGATAGACATTTGAAAAACTTAAAAGAAGCAAAAACCCTTGGGTTTTCAATTGAAAAAAGAAAATATTTTACATATTAAACAACACAAGATTAATTTTTGAAGAAACTCTCGGATCGAAGACTGAAAAAATAAGCCTTTCTACGTGCCAAATCGGAAACATAATCGCACAAAGAAAAATAGTTTATTTTCACTGAATTTTAATTGTAATGTTCTGTGCATCCATAATAAGATGTAATCTAAGAACTAAAAGGGCTAGAAAAATCCTAAACGTCTCTTGGTGATTTTTAGTGTTAGTAGTAATATGGGTATTAGAATTTTTAAACCGCTATTTCATACTTTTCAGAAAAATAACTGTTTTAGAAGGTAAGACTTTAGGTGCAAGGAAAGGAATCATAGATATGAAGCAAAAGAATTTAAGGAAAAATCTATGTAATGTTAAATTTTATTTGGAAAATTTATATTAACATATATATATATACATATATTACCTCTTTTTAACCAAAAATGTCTAAAAGTAATGACACTTCTGTGGTACTCAGATCTTGATTATTAAATTCCCCACTAAAGGAACCAGGTTCTTAAAGAAGCAACTGATTCCAGGCCTGAGGCTGGTAAGCAGAGTCCCTGTAACGGTTTGTGTCAGAAAGCAAGAAAGTCCTTAAACGCAAGAGCCGACGACAAGCAGTTTTCACTGCCCAAGTGTGGAACAAATTAAGCATCTCAAGAGAATTACTAAATGATCACAAAACACTTTTAGTTAAAAATGAGAGAGAGAGAGAGAGAGAGAGAGAGAGAGAGAGAGAGAGGCAGGAGGATATGACATAGCACCATATGTTATTCTGGAAAGAGGGAAGAAATTATTTATCATGTCATCTTTTGAATGAACTATCAAAACCAGTTAATATGTAAAAGGTATTTTTTTTAAAACAAAAGAGTATCACCTCAATATGGAAGAAATGATACAATTAGAAAAGTCATCATCTGAAACCTCTAAAGAAATAATTGATTCAGGCAAATATAATCAGTAGGCATTAAAATCTTTAGGCGAGAAGTTGAGGAGAAGGATATTCATATAGTTTGCCTAAGTGTCACCCCAGAGATTACCCGTTAATTATGAAGGGGAAATCTTTTTGGTGGAAATACTTGATTACTTAATAGAATGATCAAATCTAGGATCGCTGGCAAATAAGGTGAAAATCCATGGCTCCTGGTGTGGTCACTCAGTTACAGTACTAGTGTGGAGTGGCTTGTGTCAAAAATATTTAACTTAAATCTGATGAAGTCTTAAACCCAATTCCAAGCTTACAGGAAAAAGGATAAAAAAATAAAAGTTAAGTGACACCTGGAAGAGACAGGTCAAATAGCCAAAAGGCAGTGTTTTTGTGTGTACCTGTCATGCCACTTAATCAGAGAAACCTGAATGACCTTTCAGTTTTGAAAGTGTGCAGACATTCAGGAAAGGTTTGCTTCCTTCTGCCCTTAGTGAAATCCTTATTCTTTCATAGGGATAACATACTGACGCTGCTATGGGGCTAGGCACATCCAACTCTAAGGGAACTCTACATTGTTCAGAAAAACAACTCTCATTTCAACATGAACAAGCGATTTAAGTTTCAGAAACATTGGGCTCTACCTATAATTTGGAATTTTTTTCCTAAATAAAAGAAGAAGCTCTTCTTGTCTAAACATGGGCATTTTGATTGCTTGATTCCACAGATCCCTTTTTGCAGCTTTCTATAATAAATTCTCATTGGATTGCACTTGCATTCTTTGCAATGACAGTACATTAATCTCCAATGTTGAATTTTAAAATGTTCTTTCAACTTCTCACTGGATAGTTTCTTGTCGTGCCATTATATTGCTGTGGCATTGGGGCTTGTAGAAGGGCATTGAAATCACCTTTCCTAAATTATATTTAAAGTGAGGGAAAATAGCAGAGAAATGTATGATTCATTTTTCCCCCACAGATGCTTCAGCTGAGGGCTCTCCTCCTTCTGAAGGACTGAGAATCAGGGAAATGGCAGAGCACTTGTGCCCTTTTTTTTTTTTTTTTTGGTACTGGGATTTGAACTCAGGACTTTGTGCTTGCCAGGCAGGTGCTTGTGCCGCTGAGCTATATCTCTGGCCCGGTGCCATTTTTGAGAGAGGAGGAATTCAGTCCCACCCTTTTGAAGCTGCTTGACAGCATTGCTTCTGAGCAGAGCTGCCCTGGCTATGCAACTGGCAACTCCACCCTTGCTACTGCTCCCAGAAACACCTTCCAGGTTCCCCTTTCTAAAGACTGGATCATTTTCTCCCTCGTCTGGTCTGCACAATCATCATTGTTAAATGAACAGATTTTCTTGTATAGTTCAAAGAAATCAATTTATTTTATATCTTACTGTCTTCATAATCATACTTAGATTATGAAAATGTATCTGTCTTTTATATGTTGTTTACATACTAGGCTAAAGATAAAGAAAAGTGGTTACTTTCTCTACCATATAACATATAGTCTTATAATACTTTGCTTTTTTCACTAAAGCCAATACTTTTCAAACTGTAATGGTTTGCAGAATCAACATCACATAGAAACAGGTTAAAAATGCAGAATTTCAAGTAGTGACCAACTTTCTGAATGAGAAATTGGGAACGGCGCCCAGAAATTTATTTTTAAAATGTTCCAGGTGACTTCTTCTGCACACTAAAATTTGAGAACCACTCTAAGTCACAAGATTCCCTAAGTTCCCCTATGAAGTCAGCAAATATGCTTAAACAACCCCTGAGTAGGATGACCTATAAGGAAATGATACTACAATCACTAAGCATGGTGATATGATACAAAGGGAGAATAGAGATTATGCAGAAACCTATCACAGGTTCTGGTAATCTGTTTTTTTCTGCTTCTGTGTGTCCCCAGAGGCCAAAAGATGAATGGATCAAGAAATATGGTGTATTTACACAGTGGCGTATTATTCAGCCACGAAGAAGAATGAAATCTTGTCATTTACAGCAAAATGGATCGAACTAGAATACATCAAAGGACACATATCACATATATGGAACAAACAAACAAGAAAACAAAGTGGACCTAAAAGTGGAAGAGTGGGAAAGGTGCGGGGTGTGTGTGTGTGAGATCTGAGGGTTGGAGAGGGGTGGATGGACACCATCAATGTACGATGATGCTTGTGTGGAAATATCACAGTGGATTCCATTCATTAGTACACTTAATGTGTCAATTAAAAAAAGGGTGAATAAACCGTTTTACTCAGTGGCAAGAGGTGAAATAGACTTAGGATTTGCAGGAAAGATCAACTCCTGATGTGGTTGAAGACAGTAAGTTTTTAGACTCAGTATAAAAAGGAAACCTTTTTCTGATCTACATTGAAACTGAAGAGCTAATGAAGAACTAATAAAGATAATTGGAAAGTGGTGGGAGAGATGATAGAGGGACTGGGATACTCTAGCTTGACAGGAAAAATTAAATTATGCTTGTGTATTAATTTTAAACAGCATTAAGTTAACTGTAAATAGCATTAACTGCCTTAGACCATTGACTCATTTGGTTTCAATTCGACGTCACACACCCAATTTCCTACAGAAAATGAGCAAATTCTTCCTGTTCTATAGCCCCCAACTGCATTCCACCTCACAGTCTGAGCCATCAAACACAGATGGACCGGGATGGAGGAAGAGTTGTGGATCACTGCGCGTTTACTCCTATTCCTGGGCAGTAAGTAATAATTAGTAAAATTTCTCTCATTCTTTCCTAAACCTTGGTACAGTTTTTTAAAAGGCTAATTTCTGTTTTTGAAGAAAGAGTCATAATAATTTCTCAAGGAGAGTAGCATATAACTTGTATAACCATGGTAATTTTTATGTTATATAACTTGTAAAATGTTTCATTCAGTAAAATTAGTTCACTTAAATATTTATATCAACATGCAACCATGTAGTTCTCCTTCTAGGCACATTAAATAGACCCCCAATATATATGTAGGAGGTTACTAACTTGCCTCTTATAAGTAGACACAGATTAAATACCTCACTTTTAAATGTTGCTGCTGAATCCACTAACGTTGGCTCAGGATGGCTCAATGTTTCCGCACAAACCCTGTTCCTGACTCAGCCTCGGGGACTTGCCTTCAAGTAAAACTTGAACAGTGTATCTGTCTTTCAGCAAATTGTTTTATGAAGTTTCTGAGTCTCAAGTTATCATAAAAAGTGTAGTGGAATATTCCTGTGTCCTGGTTTCCCCCGTATCTAATGTTTGAATATTTAGCAAAAGTTAACAGTGAACATAATAAAGAACTACATGTCAGTGAAAAGCATTTTTATTTCTACTTCCCCATCATTTAGCACCAAGAATGTCTGCATGTTGTAGAAGAAATCCATGTATATATATATACAGTGGCACCCTGGTTCTTTGGTTTGTAAGTAGAAGTTGCAAAATTTTGTTTTTGTTTGCAGACTCAGTTATCAGTTGACAAACATGACTATGGTCATCTTTCCCACACAAACACAAAAGTCCCTGTCTCTTCTAAAAGCATAGAACAAATTAAGTATGTGAACTAAAGTATGCATATCACTATTAGGTAAATAAAAGACAAGCCTTCAATACACACACACAAATACTTTCATTAAGTTAGTGGCCATGTATCTTGATCTTGGGCTACCTCCATGGAAATATGCCATCTTCGTACCTTAGGATGTTGTTATTTATCAGATTTCATTAAATTGTTTTTTTTTAGTAAGGGGTAAACAATGATATGCACCTGCCTGGAAAGTGCGAGGTTGTAAGTTTGATCCCCAGTACCAAAAAAAAAAAAAAAAAAAAAAAAAAAAAAAAAAAAAAAAAAAAAAAAAAAAAAA
>RJWM01001513.1:0-30869 GCA_004363535.1 Dasyprocta punctata | reverse complement strand
GTAGGTGAGTGTCTAGAATTGAGAGAGTCTGAGGACTGTCTAAAGAGTTCACCCCTGGCTTAAGGCAGTGTTGAGAGTAGGTATTGTACTCAGTTCAGCATAGAAGGTTGTGATGGTATTCCAGACCTTTTGATTTTCAAGAAGACCTCCAAATCTAGATTTATAAAAAAATTCGATCCTTGATGTTTGGAATTATGTAATTCTTGAAAATACTGTGTTTGTTGAGCAAAATGTACTTACTTGAGATGATTTGTCTTGGGATCTATCAGCTTGTGCCTCTTCCTGTTAACCCCAGTTGCAGTATACTCTTCTTTCTTGGGCACATAAACACTGAGTGCTAAATGTAAATAAACACATGCTAGTGTAAAACAGTGAGGAAAATACTCAATACTATTCAGTATTTGGTGAACATATTAATGGTAAAATTGATAAAATTTACATTTTGGGGGTGAAGGCTTTACCAGTATCACACACATGCACAATGGCATGTGAATTTGTTTCTAAAAAATAAGTAAGGTTAGAATGTAAGTTTTACTGATGTAATAACACTGGCTCATATGGGCAAATAAGATGGTCTCTGTCTGTCTCTTACACACGCACACATACAAGCACAAGCACACACACTGGATAACATTATATGCATCAGTAGTATATACAATCGCCAGTTGCATATCTGAAAGTCCAGGGTCCCTATCTTTCAGATTAAGCTCTAACATCTCTTCAACCCAGTGCTAGATATCTAGTAAAGTATGTGTAAACATGAAATAGCTTCCACCACTTAGAGAACATAACATTTGAAAGTGATAGAAATAGTGCTCTTATATTCCATATCTTCATTTAACTTCTAGCACCTGAAAATAAAATATGGATTATCAATAAAAATGGACCATCCTGACCATGAATAAATGAGATGTTTTAATGAATGAAAGTTATTCATGCTGAGGAAGATAAAAATTGTGAGTTTAATATTTCTGTATTGAGAGTTTAGAATTATCATCCAGGTGCTTTCTGAATGTGTTAAAGTTTGTACATTTATAAAATTAACTTTTAAGGGTTGGAGCTATAGCTCAGCTGCGTGGCGCCTGCCTGGCAAGCATGAGGTCTTGAGTTTGATTCCAGGTTTGAAAACAAAGAAAAAATTACCTTTTAAAATTTAAGTGTGACATCTACACAGGAAATGTCTGTCTTTTTTTCTTTTTTTTCCCTCTGTTTCTTTGTCTCTGTCTCTCTGTTTCTGTCTCTGTCTCTCTCTGTATTTCTCTCTGTCTCTATTTCTTTCTTTTGCAGTACTAGAGATTGAACTAAGGGCCTTCACACTTAGCTATATTCCCAACCATTAAAATTTTTTTTTTTTTTTTGTTAAATTTTAGGACAGGGTCTCACTAAGTTGCTGAATTGCTTAGGCTGGGTTCAAACTTGCCATCCTGCTGCCTCAGATTCCCAGAGTGATGAGATTACCGGTGTTTGATTCAACGCCTACTTTACCTAAGCTTTTCATCACCCAGTGCCAAAAAATGCTGTGCCAGAGCCAATTCATCAGTATTACTTCCAAGTTACTCTTTGAGGTTGCAAGATAAACATTCTCTAATATGTTGCTTCCTTTCGAAAAGGAGAAAAATATTACTTAAAAAGGACATTAGTCACAGTATCTAAAAATGTATAATTAATAATGGTGCTGCTAACTTTTCAAATGGTAAAATTTCTATATTTTCAAATTAAATTAACTTTTTGCAGAGAAAAGTCAAAAAGGTGGCACATTAAAAATCTCATTAAAATTAGAGTTTACCGTAGATTCATACAAGCAATTTATTGTAAACCATACCTATGATCACATAGTATAATGTTTCTTGTTTGAAAGTTAAAGCAGGTCACATATCATAATGAAAGCAATGAAAAACATGCATGATAACCTAAAAACATGATGAAAATTTCACTATTTTACATAATCAAAACATCATTTAAGTAGGTGAGCCAAAATGGTTACCTATAATTAGGTCTACTAATCAGTAAATTCAGAAGAAATTGATGGTTTACACATAGTAAGACTGCTACTCTGTCTGGAGCTTCTGATTGATTGCTTATAAAAAGTTAGACTATTTTGGTAGTGTTTTCAATTGATGCTCAAAGATTCTCTGTTTTATCTCCAGAATGGTGGTGCAAGGTAGGCTCTAAAATTATAGCTGACAACACTGCCTGAGATTGGAATGTTTTTTCATCATCACAGATATAATATACATATTACAGAACCACAGGCTTTTGCATCTGCAAACTGTTGATCAGATTGTATCATAGTCTCAGCAAGATTCCAATGAAGTAGAATTTTCTGTGTTTGAATTTGTTGATATACTTCATTCTAATTTATTAAATTCTAATAAGAGTGATCTATTATGCTATAGATGCCAAAGCAAATATGTTCCCAATATGAGGGACTGATACTGATGTTTTGTTTATGGGCATGCAACTGGAAGAGAATTGGAAATGTATATTTATCCCATCTTGTCTTTAAGAAAATATTGGATGATTTGGTCAGTATCTAGTCAGTGTAACAGGCGCATACATCCGTAATTATAATATTACAAATGTTAATAATAAAAAACACAATGATATGGGCAAACAGAAGAACTATGTAAACTGTGAGTTTTAGGACTGTGTATCTCAAGACAGAGAAGTCAGTTGAAGTACTCTGCATTGCCTTAAGTCCAGTCTATTCTGTAGTCTCATTTTGGTTACTGTCATTGCAGAAAACCCTGCTTCACCAAGATAGGATGTTGGAAATGGAAGCTGGGTTTTCAGTGATTTTGTAGCACTCTCAGAATGCACCACATTGACTTTAATTAAAATTGTATAGAGATTTGCAGTTGTCTCACACGTACTTTTAAAGGTACTGTCAATCACAATCTTAAGCACTTGGTCCTCCTCTAGCATGAACATGGACAAAGTCAGTTCACCTGGTTATTCACAAGTGGGTTACTGATGTAATCTCTCCAAGTTTAGAACCTTTTGTGACTGGAAAGTAATGCTCAAACTCTTTTGAAGGCTGAGATAGGTGTTCTGTACCAGCTGGGAGAAAGACGATCCTAGCTAAGTCTCTTTTGAAATCTTCGCTAATGTTTGAAACATGTCAAAAATCCCAGTGTTCACATTGCACCTATAATTCCAGTT
This sequence comes from Dasyprocta punctata, assembly GCA_004363535.1. Classification (NCBI taxonomy): domain Eukaryota; kingdom Metazoa; phylum Chordata; class Mammalia; order Rodentia; family Dasyproctidae; genus Dasyprocta; species Dasyprocta punctata. Next base: position 27,707 of record RJWM01001513.1, on the reverse strand, counting down.
TGGGTTTGAATGCAGACTTTTTCTACTGACTTCAACACAGTTGTCATTCTCCCTGAAGTGACAGATTGAGTTCACCAAGCAGTTTGGATATGTCACACAAATAAGCAACTTTTTGATGCTTTTTGTGCCACTGAAATATGTTGTTGGTAATGACTGTTTTAAAAAAGCTCTGGGGCAGTTCTAATAACTCAAAAACTCTGATCAATCATCTGTCTTCAGAAAGCCATCTCGCTCCTGTACATAAGACATGTATGCTCCGTGTGCATCTCCTTGCAGAGCTGTGCAAACAGATGAGAGTTAAAGTTATACACTTTCATGTGGTCGATAATTCTAATCACAGTTAGTAAAACATTGTTAAGTTCAGGTAATATTTTTCAGCTAGCCAGCATTTCTCCATGGATGCCATAGTTCATAGACTCACACTCGGAAACAACTTCTTTGGCTTTTGTAGTAAAGCCAGAAAGCTGTCCTGTCATGGTGGGCACTCCATATGTGCATACACTGGTTTGAAATGACTAATTCAGTTTTCCATATGTATAATCACTCAAAGACATGAGTAGTTCTGAAACTGTGGATTGGTTGACAACATTGTACACGTAACATTGACATCCTTCTAACAAATGTATCACACACAAAAAAAAACTAACATCATTACTTTATTGTAAACATCAGTAGACTCCTCAACCTGGGTTGTGTACCATGGTTACTCATTAATCCTAACATTTGTGCCTCAATATCCACTGATATCTCATCAGTCGTTCTGGTAATCATGCTAGCTGAAAGAACTGCATCCTCTCCTCGAAGTTCATGTAAATATCCTTAGTGACAGGCACGATCAAATCTTCATCAATAGTAATGACTTTTTAGCTTTGGTGATATCATTAGCAAATAAAAATGATACTCTCAGTGCAGACACATTTGATGAAGTGGTGGTTTTCAATAATTGCTTCTGTTCTTCATTTTTTTTCTTCAGAAAAAATCCAAAGTCTTATGTCTTGATAGAGGATGCTTGGTTTCCATGTGGCAAAGCAGACTTGAAGGTTTTATGGCTTTGTTGAATAACTGATCACTGCATATTATACAAAGCAGGCTTGGAGAATGTGAATCACCTTTTTCAGTGAACTTGTAATTTAAGTAGGACTCTTCATATTTTTTTTTTAATGCAGCTTTCTTTTTTGTGGGGGGAGTCTTTGAGCCTTTTGCTATTTCATCTTTGGGTCTTTCATCCTTTCCAGAAGCTCTACCGTGACTTTTAAAACTCATTTTGAGTAAACTTAGCTTTTAGGCTTACCAAAACTTTATCTGAGACAAGAGCACAGTTCAGGAAAAGGCATGGATGAAAGTGGTAAATAAGATATTAGGTGGGCCATAGTTGGACTAAAATGTTCCAGTGTCTGACATAAAGTTTGCCATCTGATACAGTTGTGCAATTTAAGTATATCACCTCACTTGCCACTGTTAAGCTTGCACTCAGATGCATCTTAATTACTGCTTACCACTCACTGATAGGATTTTGATCTGAACCTACAGTCAGTTGACATCTTATGGTCTTTGTGTGATCAAACCTCTCTGCTAATGTTAATCTATATTTGCAACCATTCCTCAGTGCTAGCATCACTGCCTCTCCACCACCTCAGAGCATAATGCAGTAGATTCACGTAAGCGTGCAACCACTGACATTCCTTGTATTCACAGTTCACAGTATGTTCAATCTATGAGAAATCAATGCCACTACTTATCCAACAGGAGACAGAGCTCAGATGGTAATGGGAGCAATGAGTAGTGGTTGTAAATGAAACTTTGCCTACCACTTACTTAGTCCAGGTCATAGATGATCAGGGACCCCTGATCTGTACCACTGTGACCCTAGCTTCAGTCTATTACTTGTCATGTTTTACTTTATATGGTCTTTTCCAAATGTCATAAAAAAAGGATTGAAGAACTTTATGAAGTCAGGTGGTAAAAAAGAAGGTAAGAACCACTTATAAATCAGGAAATATTAGGTACATATTCATTCATTATATGTACATTCACTCACAAAGGATTTCACAAGGCAGTTTGTTAAAAAAGCAAATAACAATGATCATAGACTACCATTAAGCATACATTTTCTTCTTCACTTCCTTCTTCATTCAAAATATATTTATTAAACCAGACCTTAGTACTATTTTAGAGGTTGAAGTTCAGTTTAAAGCCTACAAAAATAGTTACCCCTGTGAAACTTACATTCTAATGGAATGAAGTATTGAGTTCAGAGCCTTCATATATAATTCTATTTAAACTACATAATTGTTACCAATAAGGAGGTCAAAACTAAGGTCAAAATCAGACTAAGGGCAGGGAAAAGATTCCAATCCAGGTATTGCCTGACTCTAAAAGGTCCAAAGCTTGGGTTTATGGAAGAAGAAACTAAGATAAGTTATGGATATTTATAGCTCAGAGTGAATAGTAGAATGACATTTGTAAAATAATACTTTAAATGCAAATTGAGTGCATTCTGGAATGGAATCATGAAAAGAATCTGTGGCAGTTTTTCTATGAGATGAAAATAAATAGGAAACATTTTAAAGTTTGAAGTTTTAATTTACTTAATATCCAGATGATATTCTAGGAGAATTTTTTTTAGAAAACCCCTGTTACAACAAGAATATTTCATGTCTGTTCATAAGACAATAGTAAAAATATAATAAATTTATGCACATTGCCTGTACACTCTTTTTGTAAAATTTAAGGGAATTAAATGCACAGTAATATCTATCATAAATACCTCTGCCTATGCACAGCCCAGGAGTACTTGTTAAAAGCACAGAGGCATTCCTACCTCTCATGGGGATTTTTGAATTTGGAAATTGAAGGTTGAAGTCTTAGAATATCTATTTTCAGAGGAATTTCTAGTAGTTTTTATACAAGCAAGGTTTGGGAATCCATGCTGAAGTTTTCTGCTGTGAATTTATAGCTACATTTGAAGTAATTCTACCAGATTGTTGGTTGCTTTCCTTAATCATAGTTTTCACAGTCCAGTTTGAACCTATAGACTCAATATATTTATGTTAAAGTTTCAGCCTTGAATCAGAGGTAAGAAAGTATGTTGGAGCTAAGTCAAAACCAGTGATGGATTTTAGAATTAATCTTAACTTTTAAAGCATATTGGTCACTGTATGCCAGTTAACAAACTCCACCTATAGAACCCCAAGTATTACAAAGTTGACCTAGTCTACATGAATGACCATTTCTCCCTGGTTCCTCCTTCATATCCTAGTTTTGCAGTTAAGCCTAGACCTCAGACCTGCTTATAGCATTGCTATGTTCACTGGGGTTTTCACTACACTAATCAGGACTCTCAGATTAATAACAGCCTCAGAAATCAGATTATTTTGGGTTAAAAGGTTGTTTATTAGATCACCTAACTAACACAATCAGTAAGTAAATCTCCAGACATGGTAGTAGCCAGTGTGAAAGGCTTGTTTTCCCTGAAAAGCCACAGGTGGGAAAAGGGAGAGCTAGGTGTAGAGTGCCAACGGTATCCTAGAGGTCTTGTTTGGTTGAGGTGGGGCCTGGTGCTTAGCTCACAGGATCTCAGAGCATACATACATGTTAGAAGTATCATTGTGGACCTGCCACATTCCATTCTGGTCAAGTTGAGAATGGGTGAGAATCTTTAGTGAAGTCAAACAAAGTGAAAGAGGAGTACCTAAAGAGAGAAATTCCAATTAAGTGGTGGTAAGAAGCTCTTAGACATATTCCAAAGGCTAAGAACTGGGAATATTCTTATTTCTTTCCTGTAGTTACAGGAAGAATAATACAAAATAAAACAGAAATGAGTGCTGATTTGAGGGTGTTTAGTTACCTGAACTTTAGGATTTAATTTCTACCCTGCTTGACACTACTTACGTCCATATGTAATCATCACCTGGCTTTTCTTCCTGTTTAGGTCTAATCATTTAGTCAACAAATATTTACTGACAACCTCGTAAGCAATATATTGAGTGCTGAAGATATAGCAGTCAACAAAACAAAATTGTAGGCCTCATGGAGCTTATATTCTAGTGGAGGGACATGCTAAACAAATAGAAATAACCCCAGGAGTAATGACAAGTGCTATGAAGTAAAATAGAGCAGGGTACATAAGACACAGAGGGGCAAGGAAGGGAAGTCGTAGATATACAAGTAGAGCCACATCGGTACTAGACCATGCAGAAACCAAAGGAACAAACTTTTCAGGCAGAGTGGGCAGCGTGTGCAGTGGGAGATGCTGACTGGGTTTGAAACTCACAGGAAAGGCAGCAGGAGGATGTGGGGGGAAAGGGTAGCAGAGGAGGTCACAGGATAGACAGTGGTCTGATGATCAGAAATCTTATACTCCATACTCAGGACTCTGGATTTAGAGTGTAGCTCTCCAGTTCTAAAATCCCAGCTCTTTCTGTTCAAGGTCCAGAGGGTTGAGAAGGAATGAATCAGAGATAAGACTTTGAGAGCTCAGGGAGTGGGTAAAACAGAAGAGATAACAGTGCCCAGACTGTGACCAAACTGACATCCCACAGTGTAACCACACCTTGTTTAGATTTCATTCCTATCTTTAAACTGGAGTTTGAGCACAATGGAAATGGAAGGTCAAACTGCTTTCCTATAAGGTTTTTTTTTCTGATCTCTTTCCACTGTGTGCCTGGGCAGAGAGAATGGAAGATTGGCACAACCAGGCATGAGATCAGAATTATGCAGTTGATACTCTATTTAAAAGGAATTCCAACATTCGCTCCCACTCCAAAATATCAGGGGATATTTCTGCCAACACAAAGACTGGCACTGTAATGCTATCTCAATTTGCTCTTCATTTTAACAGAAATTATTTGCATAGCATAAAGATACAAAACAAATTAAACAGAAGACACTATACAATATGAATCTCTAAGCTTGTCCTTATGTTACAAGTTAAAGTAAATCTTTCTGAAATACTAGTCATTCAGTCTGCTTAGAAAAAGATTCATTACTTGCTTTAAATGGCAATCTTCAGAGTAATGTTTTCTTCCTGCTACATTTTCTTTATTGAAAGGGAATTCATTTTATCACAGGAAAAGAAAACTCTTAAAATAAGAAAGATGTTACATCTGATATTAGAACTGTATGATGACCATGCTTAGATTTATTGTTGGCAGATCAGAAGACTAGAACAGAACAGGACCGAATGGAACAGCATAGAATAGAATAGAATAGAATAGAATAGAATAGAATAGAATAGAATAGAATAGGAATAGAATAGAACAGAATAGAATAGAATAGAACCTAATTACCCGTTTTTGAAAACTTAAAATTCATTCAGATCATCCCTTAATTGTTTTTAATATGAAGAAATTGGAGAAGTTTGAAATTTGAAGTTTGTCTTCTCATGAAAATTTAGGTAATCTTGTGTCTCTCCTAACTTTTGGTTGCCACTGTTGTTAAAGGTAATTATTTTCTATTATGATTGTATTTGTGAAGATGACCATTAATGTTGTCGAGGAAGGTGTCTGCCATGGTGTTGGTTATAGTCTTTTGGGGACAGCTGGCTATTTCTTTTATATATCTATGTCTTTGCTTGTATCTGTGTCTCACTTATTTTTAAACTGTAATCTACAGAAAGAATTGAATTTAATTTTGGGACTTAGTGTATATATACCTACATGCAGCTAAACACATACATACATACAGTTAAAACAAAAGTGTTTTTCCTTTGCTTGTCTTTTCTACTTTTCATTACTATTTCACATTCTTCTTTTTAATTAAAAATTAGTCTTAACCCATTGAAGTGATTTAAAAACCTATCTGTAAGTCACAACTCACATTTAGAAAAAGAAAGTATGGTTTTGGGAAAAGAATTATTTTAGACTGAGTATTAAAATTCAACCCATTAGCTAATGATGGAAATCCATAAAAGACTGTGTAGGGACAGCAGAGATTAGTTTGGGGTTATATTCTTAGGGTAGGTGCTTGCTATTGAATAATGAATCGATTCTCTATTCCTGAGCTAGAGGGCACATCTAGCCATCTTTGAGTTCGGTCACAAGTATCATTTGTTTTCTCTTATGTCTATATTTCTGGTATTACTAATAAGTTTAATGGACTTTGTAGTACTAGAAAAAACAGTCACAAGTTCTTGTACTTCCTTTATACTTATGCAAATATATGCTTCTAGCTTTATAATTTTCCATTTTAGGGGAGAGAGAGAGAGAAATTAAGAGAGGGCAAAGTTCATTACACATTTACACATGAAACTAAGTTATCAGTTCAAAGTTTACCTAGAACTTCCAGTGAACTGTGAAGGCTTTAATCATGTCTGGTACATTAAAGTCCACATGAATCCTACAGAAGTTAATAATTTTGAATGGATGTTGCTTAAGTCTCTCAGAATACGTACTGTTGTTAAAAATACTCATTATTTTAGACAATAACAATATATTGAAACTCACAGTAAGGTGTAGTTTTTGTTTTTGTCAAGTCTAATACCTAAATTTTTTCTCAGGTAAAACAATAACTTTATTTTATCTAGGGAACCTTCTTCCTCTCCACTTTTCAGGGTAAATCATGAGGACAAGAACTGGTTTCCAGAATTGTCTACTGGATTTTGCAGTATTTTCATTCTCACTGTGAATTGCACTTGAATTCCAAAGAACACTTAATCTTGCCCTATCCTTCTGGATTGTTATTGAGGAAAGGTAATAGTAATGTGTAGAATTTTGTGATCCATGATCTCGATTTTTGCTTCTAATTGATTTCTCACTGCGTGCCTCAGTTCTAACAATGGGTCATCCACATTAATTCTTGGCCCAGGAGTCACTGTATATAACTTGTCTATTTGTCCTTGAAAATCTGACGCTTGTACTCTTATTTGGCACTAGAGACTTAAATGATGACTATGTCATGGTACAATTTTGCTGGTCCTGCTGACATATCTTAATGACTCTGCTTTTCTGTAAGCTCCCAGGGAATTGGACTATAGTCATTAGGCATTTCATGATAAACAGTGTTCCTATCTGCTCATAAAGAGTTTCTGAAGGGCTATTTTCCTGGGATATACACTCCAGTCTGTTGAAATATTCAATATATTAAATATCTCCCTCTTCCTGGGCATCTCCCAGAATTTGTTGCCAAGGTGGCTCTGAGTATCTGCACCAGTCTTGTGGATGAGTCCATAATCAGAGCCTATTCCTCCTCCCTTTTCTCTCCCTTCTCCCACTGTTAACTGATACTTGAAACTAACTTAGTGTTATCTTTTCTTATGCCCAACATAGTATGTTGCTTTGGAAATAATTGTTGAACGAGCATGTCCATTTGAAAACCAGTGTTACTTGTCATTTTGTGTGACAGGGTTAGATTGATTCACAAAATGAAAACTTGCACCTTGATGATTATTTTAAGTGAGAAAACTTCAAAAGAATGAGCTCACATCAAAATACTTTTATGAAATAAACAAAAAGTTTAAGTTCTGGAAGATATTTATTTAACTGAAACATTCAGACTTTTATTTTGGGGCTAACAACCTTTGGGTGTAGTATTCCCATATGGCCCAGTGGTAGAGTGTTTGCCTACTACACACAGGACTCTAGGTTTGATCCCCTCACTGTTACTCATTCAGGGTGTATGTCATTCAAGTATCCTTGAAACTGCTTCATAGAGAGGTAAAGAGAGAAAGAGAAGGGAGAAGGGGGAAGAAGGAGGAAAGAAGGAAGCAGGTTCAATTGCTATAAATTATAGTCCTCTCATGAGTTATCTACACAGAAATTCTGAACTCTATTGTGTTCATCTGGGAACTTTATTTTGAAGGAACTAGAAATTGGGTTTAACTAATATTATGCAATAAAGGACATTAGATGTGATGTACAATGACTGGAAATACACTGTGTTGGTAAGCTAAGTGTGTATTAATTAATAAAAACATACTGGGCACATTCTCTGGGATATACAAGTAGGGTTGAAAAGTTCCCTAAAAGGTCTTCTGTAGAACTGAGTATACAATATTGAGTCCTTAAGCTTATGAACATTGCTTGGGAATGTTTGCTCCTGTGTCTGGGTCCTAGAGTAGCAAAATAGAAGATACAGCTGTGAAAAGGATAAATACAGAAGGAAAACAGTGTAACAAGATAGCATGTAGGACAAAACACTGCTCTGATTGTTCTAAATGTAGCATCATGTGTTTTCCAGTCCTACTTTAAGCACCAGAATAATAAAGTAGCATTTGAAGAGTACACCACCTCAGCACAAAATCAGACATGCAAACAGTTAATTAGGGTATAAAGTAGTGACAAAACACTGTGCAATGAGATACAAATCAACTCTCTGGATAAGTAAGTAATGAAGCTTGGACAATGTAAATAATGGTTGAACCAGGTCTTTTAAACGTGATGAGACTGTGTGCTGGATGGGTAAGAAAAGAGGGCAGGGGATAGCTAAAGAAAAGGCACGGTGCTAAGGGCACAGACTGTTGAGGGATAAACGATAGGCCTATTGCAGCTCTTAGAACTGTATAGATTGGGAAAGTGGTTGTTAAGGTTCATGTCTAGATGTTCCACCAAAGTCTTGTGCACTCGTAGATGGGACTTTTGAAAGGTGACTAGGGAATGAGGGTGCTATAGCGGTGGGTCTGGTTGGAAGAGACCGTCAGTGGGGTCCTTACCTGGAAAGATGTATCCTCCTCATGTCTAGATGTTCTGCCAAAGTCTTGTGCCCTCATAGATGGGACTTTTGAAAGGTGACTAGGGAATGAGGGTGCTATAGCAGTGGGTCTGGTTGGAAGAGACCCTCAGTGGGGTCCTTACCTGGAAAGATGTATCCTCCTTCTTGGCTCCTCCCTTCACTCTCCAACTGCTTCCCAATCACCATGAGGTAAGCAGCTTTCCTCTGCCCAAGCCCTGCCACCATGCTATCCTAACTTGGGGCTAACCCACTGCGAAATAAAAACATGAGTCAAAACAGGTATCTCCTCCTGTAAGTTGCAGGTGCCAGTGACAAAGACAGTGACTCTTAACAGAAAATGTCTAGAAAGTTAGACTGGAATCATTAAGTGAAGGATTTTATCTATAGACCAAGAGATTTTGGACCTTAGGAGGCCCTGAATTTTTTAAAAAGTTTAACAAGACATTTAAGATGAGGAACATACCCAAACTAGAAGACCTTTGAAAAGGTGGAAATAATTGCTTTCTCTGCTGAAAACTTTTTCCAAGATGTCTAACATACTATCTTACGTTGCCTTATAATAGCACTGTCATTCTGATATTGTTTTATTTCCCACTAACTGTGATCTCCATACATTCATTCATCATGAATTCTCTAAAGGAGTGAAATCTGCTTGATGTTCTTGGGACATGTCTGCCACTCCTTGTCTATAAACGATTTCCACTCAAAAGGGTAAATTTTGCACATGGTATCTACTCAGCAGTGTCATAGCTACTTCAAAAGAAACTTGTAGTCTCTCTTTTTCTGCAGGTGTCACCCAAGGCTTTTAAACAGAGGAAACAGCTGCCCTCTGGGTCATTGCCTCCTCTCACACGTGCTGCCTTTCACACATAGCCTCAGCTAAGTAATCTGTTTTTATTCTCCTTTTATTTCCTATTACCATTCCTTCCAGACTTTCACAGCATCCTTGAAACCTTACCAATTACCCACCCCTTCTTTTCTTTTTTTGTAAGCAAGTGGCTATTAGCTTTGTTTCCCAGACTGAGTTTCATTCATGGAATGTTTATGGTTTTTGTGTGGCTATCCAGGCAGTTAAAATCATCCTCATGGTCATCTATGACTTTGGTGTCCTTGGATATATGACCTCCCCATCACTCCAAGTAAGTTCTGCAGCTGTGTCAGAGAATATACTATTCACATTTAACAAACATTTACTGAGTATCTCTTAGATGAGAGATGTATTAGGCACGGGAAAACAAACAAGACATTTGCCCCGCTGGGGTCTTAGGGCCTATAACAGCTGGTGGAAAACTACAGTTTGTGAGTCAAATCTAGCTCATCATCTGTTATGGAATATAAAGTTTTATTGAAACACAGCTCTGTTTATTCATTTAAGCATTGATGCTTAATGCTGTGGATGCTCTCATGCTAAATGGACTGAGTTACACAATGGAGAACTACATTGCTTGAAAAGTCCAAAATTTTAGTATTTCCCCTTTTAAAGAAAAAAAGAAAAAACCCTTGCTTTTCCTTGGTCCATAACTGTGATTCTTGAAATATCTGTAATGAAAGATTAGTTTAAGAGTGTTTTAAAACATCTATTATGACAGATACTTTTATAGGGTTATAATAGAAAAGAGTTACTAGAAAAACAAAATAAAAATATCAAAACATACAAAATACAAGCCCAGATTACTGTGTCAGAGTGCTATAAAAGTTTCTAAATAATCTTAGTTTTTGTGTTTATCTCCCAGTGGATGAGTAACAGTTTGCAGACCAGCACTGGTTAGTAGATCACACTTTGAATAGTGTTGACCTAGAAGAAAAGACAGAAACCAAAGAAAAACAACACAAAATTTTAAAAGATAAAATTCTTCTAAAAGCTATGATTGTACTAAAAACTATCATAAAATGATGTAAGACCTAGTTATAAAGGAGACTAAGATGGCATTTTCTGAAGCAATGAACTCTGGACTAAAAGTGGATGTAACCCAAGCATCTTGATGCATGCCTGTAATTCCAGCACTTTGGGAGGCTGAGCCTGAGGAATGCAAGATCAAGCCCATCTTGGACAAGTTAGTAAGACCTTGTCTCAAAATAAAAAAAAATAAAGTACTGAGGATATAGCTCAGTGTTCAATCCCCAGGAGAGCACATGGGTGCATACACATACACATGTACATATACACACATACACACAAGAGTGTGTGTAAATTAAACATAGAAATGGTGTATTTGTGCTGGTGATGGTGTTAAGAAAGCATCATGGAAATGGAACTACATGTGCAGAAGTTTTGACAAGATGAGAAGAAACTTATCTATGTCTGGAACACTATTAAGCACTGTATGTGTGTTTCCTTTGTAAGCACTTCGACCATCCTGTAAGATCATTATTAGTTTTTCAGTTTCCATCTTCCAGTCAGTAATCAATTAACAGGTCTCCTTCATCAGCTAGAGAAGCTTTCAGGATCACATATGTAGCCATTACACAGTAGAGTCAGAGTAGGATTCCAGGATTATTTGCTGTCATAGTCTGTGCTTTTACCTCCTATGCTATATTACAGTCATTTTTAATCCTCGTAAATTATAATCTCAGCCCTGGAGGCATTTCCCATTAGTTTCTAGCAATCCTAAAGAACCAACTTAATAATATTGGCTTTCTTGGCAAGGATAGAGCACATAATTATCTTCATTACATCTCCAACTATTTCACTGAAAAAATAAATGGGAACCCTGCATATCAATGTAGTTGAGTGTATGCACCATAGCCATTTGCAGTAATATGTAGTAGGAGATGTGTGTGACTTGTGTCAGAGTTAGGTTCATCAGTGAGGAACAGAAACTCCAAGAAGCAGTTGTCTCAGGATTAAAACTTGTTTCTCTGTCAGTAAAACTCCAAAGACAGAAACGTAGCCTGCAACTCTATTCTCTGAAGTCATCAATGCCCCAGGCTTCTTTGATTTTGTGTTCTGAAATCTGTACAAGCTGTCTCATGATCCAAGATGGATGGTTGGTTTCTGCATTATTTTCCTATACCTGCTTTAAAAAATAATCACAAAATGGTTGGTTTAGACCATAGCAATTTATTGTCTCACAGTACTGAAGAATGAAGGCCAAAATCAATGAGTTAGTATGGTTATGCTTTCTCAGAAAGTTGTAGGGAAAAATCCTTCCTTATAGCTTCTAGGTTTCCCTGTTTGTTGGCATTCCTGGGCATTCTTTGGCTAGTAGATATGTCACTCTGATTGCCACTTTTGTCATCATGTAACCGTCTTTCCGTATGTCTTTATATCATCTTCCCTTCGTCTCTGCCTGTGTGTCCTCACATGACATACTCTCTGTATATGTGTTTAAATTTTCCTCTTCATGCATTTCCAGTCATATTGGATTAGGGCTCACTTTAATGACCCCATCTTAATTAAATTTGTGCAGACTTTATTTCCACATAGTGTTACACATATAGGCAGTAGAGGGTAGGACTTCAATATAACTTTTTTGGGTAAGGTGGTAGCAATTTAACTCATAAGAGGTTTCAACATCCTGTGTACATTCTAACCTGCAAAGGTAGTAAGGGAAGAAGATTGCGCCTCTTTCCTTTGAGGATACTTTCTATAAGGCATACAGAAAAATTGTACTTATACTGGCTATATTTTGGTACAAGGAGATCGATGAATTTTGTGCCCATTTAAATAGTGAATCATGAAAGAAGAAAGAATATATCTATATAGGATCATAGCAAACAGTACCTGACCTGCAGTCTAAAAATGATGTTTAAACCAGCTGCACTTATTTGTTTCTCTGACCTGTTGGATTACAATGTTTGATACTTTCATGACTAGGCAAACCACCTATTCTAGGCATTTCACTCTGTCTCTGGACAGAGCTATAGGAACTCACAGGAAGCTTCTAACAAGCCACTAGTACAGCTCGGTGGGGAAATGTAAACGATTGTATAATATACTGAAGTGATCTGCAGCTCCCTGAATAAATTCCTCTGAACCTCAAGTTTTTCATTTGTGGACTACAGGTAATACTATCTACCTTGTATAATTGTTGTGCGGGTTAGGTAGGATGCTATATGAAAGTTTCTGGGATGAATAAAGAACTTTAAGGCTGTTTGTTAGATGCAAACCTTGGAAAGGGGAAAAGGCAGGAAAGATAAAAGGAAGACAGCAGGAAAAAAAAAAAAAGAATGGCTTTCTAGATATAACAGTTTAAGCCAGAGAAAATCTCAAGAAAAATGGGTATTTCCTACTGTGTTCTCTTAAGAAAGGCATGATTCTTTTGAGACAAGACTATTCTCTTTACTCTCCACCCTTCTTTTCTTTTTTTTTTGTTTTGCGGCACCAGGGATCAAACTCACAACCTCGCGCCTGCCAGGCAGGCACTTACACCACTGAGCTAAAATTCAGGCCCTAGTTTTTTGAGGCAGGGTTGCACTATGTAGCTCAGGCCGGCCTTGCGCTCATGTTGTAGCCCAAGCCGGCCTCGAACTCACAACGCTCCTCCTACCTCAGCCTCCCCAGTGCTGGGATTAAAGGCTCTCCACCATTCTTTTCATGTGAGTTACACCTATGACACGTGGTTTAAATTATTATTTGATGGGTAATTCTCAGTCATGAAGCAACCACTGGACAGGCAATATCATATGGCCTGAAGAAGTATCAGCAACTGAAACTGCAGTTCACATAGAGAAATAGACTGAGTGACTGTTTTGGTATCATATAGGTAAGGAATCCATGTTTTTAACAGATGTTGAAGCAAGTAGTCTGCTCTTTGTACTCCAACATCCAACCCTGCCTCCCTTTCTCAAGAATTGGCCAATGGGATATATGACTACATAATGTGCAACTTCTGGTCACATCCTTAAAATAAAGAGGTATCTTTCCCCTACGTCACTTTCCTCCTCCCTAATACTCGAGGAGCGGACGTGATGCTGCGCCTTCATGGTGTGTGAAACTTCTTAGGATGAGTGAGCAGTAAAGTATTAGGAACCTGGTTCTCTGGTATAATGGAGTTGCCATGTCAGCCTGGTTCTGCTTAAACTTGGATTAATACTGAAAAGAAACCGTTTTGCTAAAACCATTTCCATTTTGGGGCTTTATTATAGCAACTGAACCTCTATCCTAAAAAAAAAAAAAAGGCATAGATTTTTGTAATCTAAAAGTGGATATTTGCTAAGGAATCAGGTAGTGGGTACAACAACACAGTCATTACCATCAGAAAAGCAGTAACTGATCTTGTTATATAGTGGAAAAATATGCGAAAAACTGTTATCTACCATAACTCAGAAAACAAAAAAAATTTTCATGGAGACCATCATTTTAAGAAAAAATGTTAAAAAGTTTGGAGATGTTGGCATGCATCAGCTGCTTCTTTCAGTAAATTTTCAACACAGAGGTGGACTGTATTGAATATATTTTGCAGACAAAGATGGAAGAGAATATAGTTTTTCCTAAGTAAGATATTTCCACTAGTGACTAGGAATTTAAGCTGGTAAATTGAGTAATTTAGAGCCTCTGGGGGCTTGAAAGAACCAACTGCTTTTGCAGGCCAAATCAAAGAAATGAGAAGACATAACTATAAGCAGTAGGGGTGGCAATAAGATTGCTTTAGTTCCTCATTAACTTCTACCAACTCTGTCAGGTCAAACTAAAAATGATAATGGCTTCATGTAGATTTTCTTCAGTTCAGTAAAAGTATCTTCAGAAAGTTTTAAATTTTTTGACTAGAACAAATAATCTAAGTAAGAGTAATTTTCTTATGCACTATACAAATGCTGTTTTAAGCCAATTCATCTATCCCAAAGATTTTTAAAGCAGAATATACATATGTTGGGGTTGCAAGCAGATTTCCCAGGGGGTACATGGACACGTATAATGTTAAGGGGGTTGGTGATAAGCTTTTGAGTTTATACTTTCTAATAAGTGATGTTCCTGAGATTTCCTCATGGACAAAAGTCATTTTACTTCTCCTTTGCTGCCTTAGTTTCTTTAGGACTGGCATCCTTCCACCTGACTAAAATAGGTCTGCTATGTTCCTCATACCCAGGAGTATTATACTATGAATGTGCAACACTTTACAATATTTGCAACAACAAATGACTAATAATAATGACTTGACTTTTTATGAAATACTTAGATCATTGTGGGTATAGAGGGAAATGTATTTAATTCCAATTTGTATTCATTGTTTTATTGTAAATAAATATGAAAATATGATGAAAGTGAACAATATGAGGCCAAAGGCCAAAAATTATTATATTAGTATACAATTCTTTAAGGGAAGTGAAAAGGAAATATGAATTCAAGGAATAAATGAAATGTTTGAAGAAAACTTCATGTTTTAAAGGATGAATGATTGTTGCATTAAATCACAATATTATTTACACTTGAAAGAATGAAATAAGCATTTTATTTTTAAATTGTCAGAATATACAATGTGTCAAAATTGTCTCTTTTGCTACTATTTAAACTTTTGTGCCAAAAAATTTACATTTAAATTGAAAAATTGCTGAGGGACTTCATAGTGTTTAACTGTCATTTAATTATATACTCAAGCAAAGGTATTTTGAGATTATATTTCTTCTTTTATTTTAAAGAGAATAAAACAAAACAAAACAGAACAAAGCAGGACAGAACAGAACAATGCAAGCAACACAGGACTTCAAAATAAGACAACAGGAAATCACTAGTGGCTACCATGTCTTTTGTTTTCTTTGAAATAGTTGTCCATACTTCTACATAATATATATTCAAACAAAACAAAATAGTGTACACCCAATCAAAACAAAAGAATGAAAGCATTATGGACCTTCAAAACCAGACAATAGGAAATCAACATTGACTACCACAATGTTTCTTGTTCTCTTCAAAATAACTGTCTATACCTTCACACATATTGAAAGCAAATAGAAAACAGACTAAAACCAATCAAAACAAAGAATAAAAGCATTATAGGGTTCAAAACAAGATGACAGGAAACCAGCGATGGCTACCATAGTGTCTCATTTTCTTCAAAATAACTGTTCAAACTGGGCATGGTGGCACTCGCCTTTAATCCCAGCTCTCCAGAAGCTGAGGCAGGAGGATCCTTGTGAGTTCAAAACCAGCATGGGCTACAAAGCGAGTTCAAGGTTGTCCTGAACTGCATAGTGAGGCCCTGTCTCAAAAAATAGGCCTGGGGATTTAGCTCAGTAGTGTAAGTGCCTGCTGGCAGGCACGAAGTTGTGAGTTTGATCCCTGGTATGAAAAAACAAAACCAAAACCAAAAACAAAAACCCACATCTTTTTTATCCATTCCTCAGTTGATGGGCATTTGGGTTGTTTCCCAGAGTTAGCTATTACAAATTGTGCTGCTATAAACATGGGTACACATGTATCACTGTGGTATGATGTTTTCAGTTCTTCTGGGAGTATGCCCAGAAGCAGAATAGCTGGGTCAAATGGGACCTTCAATCCCAGCTTTTTGAGAAACCTGCAGATTGATTTCCACAATGGTTGCACCAGTCTACACTCTCACCAATAGTGCAGAAGAGTACCTTTTTCCAAACAGCCTCTCCAGCATTTGTTATTGGTGATTTTCTTGATCCTGACCATTCCTTCTAGAGTGAGATGGAATCTCAGTGTCATTTTAATTTGCATTTCTCTCATGGCCAATGATTCTGAATATTTTTTCTTGTATTTATTTGCCATTTGTATTTCTTCAGCTGAGAGGTGTGTATTCATCTCAGATGCCCATTTTTGGATTGGGTCTTTGAATTTTGGGGACCTGATTTTTAAAAAATTCTTTGTATGTTCTAGATATAAGTCCTTTATCTGGGTTTTGTTTTCACTCTGTTGGAGATTTCTTTTGACATGCAAAAACTTTTTTAAAAGACGAGATCCCAGTTGTTGATTCTGGGAATTATTTCCCACACAGTTTGATTTTTATTCATGAATTCTCTGCCTACTCCTACGTCTTTAAGATTTCTACCTACTTTGTCTTCCAGCAGATTTAGTGTTTCTGTTTTAATATTTAGATCTTTGATCCATTTTGACTTTAGTTTAGTGCATGGTGATAGACATGGGTCTAGTTTTAGTTTTCAGCATATGGAAAACAAGTTTTTCTAGCATCACTTATTAAAGAGGCTACCTTTCTTCCAGTGAACATGTTTGGCCCCTTTGTCAAAGATAAGGTGGCTGAGTGTGTTTGTAGTTGTGGTTGTGTCTTTTAATCTGTTTCATTGATCTTCAGGTCTGTTTTTATTCCAGCACCATGCCGATTTTATCACAGTAGCTTTGTAGTATAACTTCAAGTCAGGGATTGTGATACCTCCTGCCTTGCCTTTGTTGCCCAGAATTGCCTTTGTTATTCTAGATCTCTTCTGGTTCCAGATGAATTTCAGGAATGATTTCTCTAGATCTGTAAGGTATGCTAAAGGTATTTTGATTGGAATTGCATTAGATCTGTATGACAGTTTTGGGACAATGGCCATTTTCACAATGTTTGTTCTTCCTATCCATGAACAAGGAATGTCTTTCCATTTTCTGAGATTCTCTTTGATTTCTTTTTTCAGAGTACTGTAATTTTCACTGTGTAGATCTTTTATGACCTTTGTTAGATTGATTCCTAAGTATTTCACTTTTTTGGATGCTATTGTGAAGGGTGTGGTTTCTCTTATTTCTCTCTCAGTGAGTTTGTTGTTTGTGTACAGGAATGCTATTGATTTTCGAGTGTTGACTTTGTATCCAGCTACATTACTGAATTTGGTTATTACATCTAGAAGTCTTGCGATGGATTTTTGGGGGTTTTCTATGTAGATTATCATGTCATCTGCATATAAAGATAATTTAATTTCTTCTTTTCTTATCCTTATTCCTTTTATTTCTCTCTCTTATCTAATTATTCTGGCTAATGTTTCCAACACTATATTGAATAGGAGTGATAATAGTGGACAGCCTTGTTTTGTTTCTGATTTTAGAGTGAAAGCTTTCAGTTTTTTGACCATTTAATATGATGCTGGCTGTTGGTTTGTCATAGATGACTTTTGTCAGACTGAGGTAAAGATCACCTATTCTGATTTTCTGTAGGGTTCTGGTCATGAATGAGTATTGGACTTTATCAAAAGCTTTTTCTGCATTGAGATAATCATGTGATTCTTATCTTTGGCTCTGTTGATATGGTATATTACATTTATTTATTTGCATATGTCAACCATCTTTGCATTCCTGGGATGAATCCCACTTGGTCATGGTGTATAATCCTCTTGATGACTTGCTGCTTCTGTTTACCTGTATTTCATTGAGGATTTTTGCATATATGTTCATTAGGGAGATTCACCTATAGTTCTCTTTTTTGGTTGAGTCTTTCTCTGGTTTTGGTATTAGAGTAAGACTTGCTTCCAGGAATGAGTTAGGGAGAATTTCTTACCTTTCAATTTCATTGAAGAGTTTGGGGAGTGTTGTGATTAAGTCTTCCTTGAATTTCTTGTAGAATTCAGCTGTGAATCCATCAGGACCTGGGTTTTTCTTTGTTGGTAAGGTCCTAATTACATTTTCAGTTTCATTAACTGAAATTGGGTTATTCAGCCATTTTATATCTTCTTGATTCAGCTTTGGTAATTCATATGTTTCTAGGAATCTGTCCATTTCTTCTGTGTTATAGAACCTAAGGGAGTAAGGGTTTTCAAAGTAGTTGTTGATGATCTTCTGTATTTCCACAGGGTCTGTAGTAATTTTGCTCCTTTCATTCCTTATTGCATGAATTTGAGTGTTTTCTTTCCTTTTTTGAATAAACTTGGCTAGTGGCTTATGAATTTTATTTATTCTTTCAAAGAACCAACTCTTTGATTTGTTAATTCTTTGTATAGTTTTCTTAGCTTCAATTACATTAATTTCTGCTCTGATCTTTATAATTTCCTCCCTTGTACAGGCTTTGAACTTGACTTGTTCTTCTTTTTCTAGAAGTTTGAGGTGTAGCATCAGGTTATTCATTTGTGTTCATTCTGTTTTCCTAATGTGGAAATTCACTGCAATAAACTTTCCTCTGAGGACTGCTTTCATTGCATCCCACAGGTTCTGGTAAGTTGTATTTGTATTTTCGTATGCTTGTAGAAATTGTTTGATTTCTTATTTAATTTCCTCTCTGACCCATTGATTGTTCGGTAGTGTATTATTTAATATCCTTGTGTTTATGGAGTTTTTGCAGTTTGTTTTGTCATTAATTTCCAGTTTCATGGCATTATGATCAGATAATATGCATGGGATAATTTCAATTCTTTTACATTTACTTAAGCATGTTCTATGAGCTAGTATATGGTCTATTTCAGAAAATGTCCCATGTGAAGCTGAGAAGAATGTATATTCTGATGCTGTTGGGTGGAACATTCTGTATACATCTACTAAATCCATTTGTTCACAGGTTTTATTCAGTTCTTTTATTTTTTTGCTGATTTTCTACCTAGTTGATCTGTCTCTTTGTGTCAGTGGGGTTATTCAGGTTCCCCATTATAATTGTGTTATTGCTTATTTAAGTTTTCATTTCTATTAATATTTGTTTTATATAGCTGGCTGCTCCCATGTTTGGTGCATATATATTTAAGATTGTTATTTCTTTTTCTTGAAATTTTTCCCTAACCAGTATGTAGTGACCTTCTTCATCTCATTTGATCATTCTTGGTTTGGAGATCACATTGTCTGCAAACAGAATAGCTACCTCTGCCTTTGGGGGTCCCTATTGTATGAAGTGTTGTTTTTCATCCTTTGACTTTCAGTCTGTGAATTTCCTTTTGGGTTAGATGAGTTTCTTGTATGCAGCATATGGTCGGATGCTGTTTCTTGATCCATTCTGCCAGTCTGTTTCTCTTGATTGGTGAATTGAGGCCATTTACATTAATGGTTATAACTGATATGTATTGGCTGGTTTTTGTCATGTTATCTTTCTGCTGTTGGTTCTTTACCTTTCCACTCTGTTTAAGTGCTTGCCCTGCTTGCTGTTTTTTTTTTCCTTTTTTTTTCTGTTGGTGTTCTTGAAGTCACAGCTATTTTTATGTCTATCTAGAAAATCTTTCAGTATTCTTTGCAGGGTTGGTTTGGTGGTCATGAAATTCTTCAAATGTTCTTTGTCATGGAAGTATCTTATTTCTCCATCAATTTTGAAGGATAGTTTTGCCGGGTACCTCAATGTGGGTTGGAAGTCATTTTCCTTTAGGATTTGAAATATTTTACTCCTTGCTCTTTTTGACTTGCTTACTTATGTTGAGAAGTCTGCTGTGATTCTGATGGACTTTCCTTTATATGTGATTTGTTTCTTTCCTCTAACAGCTTTTAATATTCTGTTCTTATGTTGAATTTGTAGAATGTTGATTATTATATGTCTGGGTGTAGATTTATTTTGGTTATGGCTAATTGAAGTGTTATATGCTTCACTTCTCTGTATATCAGTTTTCCTTCCCATGTTTGGGAAATTTTCTGCTATTACTTCTGTAAATAGTCTTTTTATGTATTTTGTGTTGTCACTTTCTTTTTCATTTATACTTATCAATAGTATATTGTTTTTCTTTGTATTTTCTTTCAACTGTTGAATTGTTATTTCCTGATTCCTTGTTACTTTTAAAATATCTTTCTTTTTCTGTTCACTAGCTGCAATCTTGTCTTTGAGGTTTGAAAGTCTATCTTCACA
Organism: Dasyprocta punctata; assembly: GCA_004363535.1. Lineage (NCBI taxonomy): Eukaryota > Metazoa > Chordata > Mammalia > Rodentia > Dasyproctidae > Dasyprocta > Dasyprocta punctata. The sequence continues at coordinate 7,401 of RJWM01001513.1, read as the reverse complement.
TTCTTTCAGGCAGTTTTGCCCGCTTTTGATGGAAGTTTTGATTTCCTGGATATCTCTTTGAATCTGTTTCATGCATTCTAATTCTTTCTTACATTGTTCATTCAAGGTTTCCATCATTTTGTAGTGCTCCTCTATTTTTTTTAACTATGTCTTTTTTAGATGTGTTCAGCATTTCTTTCATTACATATATCATTTCTTCTTTTACATGGGAGATTATTTCTGGTCTGAGTTTCTTTAAAGCTTCATGGAGTTGTTTCTTTACTTCAGTTGGTATCATTTCAGAAGTTTGAGGTGTGTGGCTTACATTTTCTTTTATTTCCATGTCTCCTAGGCTTGTTTGGGATGGGTTGGAGGTTTGAGATTACATTTTGTCTTTCATTTTGTCATTTTCCTGTATTCCCCTGGGGCAACCGAATACAAAGTCTCAGTTGTTTCCTGGGTTGAGGATGGTGTCTGTACTGGAGAGAGTTTCTTCAGCTGAGCAGCATCATTAGGCAGGCCTCACCAGGTCCTAGTGGTACTGAGACTCCCCAAAAGGGGAGAGTATGCTGGGCTGACCTTCAGAACACTCCACACAGTGCACCAAAGCTCCCCAGCTGCTTGGAGTTGCTGGGTGGGTCACTACCAAGTTCTGAGCAAGGTACCAAGGCTGCACAGCTAGGTGGATTTCGCTGTGTAGACCTTCTAAGATTTCTAAACTGATCATGGTGACATGTCTGTAATCCCAGCAATCAGGAGACTAAGGCAGGAAGATTGCTGTAAATTTGAGGCCAACTTGGGATACATAGTAGGTTCAAGTTCAGCTTGAATTAAATATTGAGAGCTTGTCTCAAAAACAACAGTTTTTTCTGAACATCTTCTTTGAAGGTAACAATATGCAATACATTAACAATTGTTAATCTACTATTTTGTTTTGAAATTTTTAATTGTTTTTATTCTTTTTTCATTCAAAAAAAGATCAAAAAACAAAATAAAACCAAATGAAACCAAACCAAACCAAAAGACAGCATTTCTGTTACCCATTGTAACTAGATTACTTCCCATAAGCTCCTCCTATCGATAAAATTATGTAATCTTGCTCCTGAGCAAAGAATGCCTTTGTTTAAAACTGTGGATGACTCCTGGATGATTGTATATTATCTATGGAGCCAGATGAAATCAGCAGAAGTTTATCAGCATAAAGCATGGAGACTAAGCTTCAGACTTGGGTATAATGGATGGGCATTTCAGCTTAAGTATAAACGGTAACGTTGGGTTGTTTGAGGTGAACAAACATACTGTACACAGAAACGGTAACAATGTCTGCCTTTTTTCTTTCTTCTTTTGGTGAGGCTTTCCTTTTCTTTCAGAAAAGGTTGAAAATATACTGTCATTCCTTCCATATTTGATGCTGATACATGTAGATAATCTTGCTGATACACTGTTACTCTACATGCTTTTCTTGTATCCAAAGCAAATACTAGTCTTTGGGATTTTTTCGAATAGGACTGAGAGGAGTTTCCAATTATGAATTGTGTTCATTGTGCTATAGCTAGAAGACTTAACAAGTAATTTCTGATGAAACATTGTGTATGCTTTTAGATTTGTTACCTTTTTTTTAAACAAAAGAGAATGGGAAAAACAAGTCCATTGGATGTTTTAAAAACATTATCTTGATTTTCTAATAAGGAAACAAATATTAGACCTGATTGTACATTTATACCTTTTTAAAACATGTGAAGATAAAGCATCACATTAAGCAAATTTCAGTTTCGTTTTGACAGAAATTTTCTGTTTCCAGTTCATGTTAATTGTTTATATTAAAACCAACTGTGAAAAACATTATCAAAACATGGTATAATTTATCTTCTAACTGGATATATTGTTTTTCTAGTTGAAACAAGAGCAATAATACATAATTTTATCCCAAAATTGTATTTATTTTATACGTGTCTAACCAGCTAAGTTTCTCTAAGAAATGCTTATACTATCAAAGAATGTCTCATTCCCTTTATTTTTGTGAAGAGTCACTTTCAACGTGCTTGATTGATTGGACCAAGGATCAGAGCCCCCTACCTAAGCTGAGCCAATCAGATTCTCTCCCAGGAATTTAGTCAGTCCTGGAAGAAGTTTGTTCTTTGCCTGTGACTGAGCCAATTGCTTGTTACCCCAGGGCAGCCTACCTCTTTGAGAAAAACATTGTCTTATCCCATTAATGGGAATATCAGTAACAATACAAAATGTGTCTCTTGTGATGTATTTCTAAACATTTGAAAGGCACAAATTAAGAAAACAATATATATTCTATTTTTTTCTATTTTGACAAACATACTTTATACCCACTTGGGAGGTGAGGTTTGACAATGTAAAACCCTGGGATTACTCATAATTATACAATGGAAAATGATTTGGGGAAGAGAGAAGGCATCAAGAACTGGTAAGGGCCAATACTGCAGGTGCATGGACATCCCTGGGATCTTATCCAAGCACCAGCCACAATTCCCATCTAAAGCTACCTTTTGACCATGTTTTGGGAGCAGAGAGGCACGTCTGTGAAGCACTTGGCCCTTGAGAAGAAGAGCCCAGGAAGTAGAGTAGTGCACCTCTGAAAACAGACTCAAGTGTACTGGAATGGAGAATCCTAATACCTGAAGTGCCAGAACAAGGTCCAGAAGGGGCCACAAGGGCTCTGGAAGAGCATATTTTCTTAACACCTTGAACTTCTTGCTTCAGGGAGAAGGGCACAGTCAGGGCAGGGCAAGAGGTGGCCCTCAGAAGGTCCACTTTCACAGCTCTGCTGTTTTCCCAGTTGTGTGTGTGTGTGTGTGTGTGTGTGTGTGTGTGTGTGTTTAATAAAGCAGCATAGTATTCCTACAAAGCATGGCTCCATTTCTATTAAGCTACCTTGATACTGCTTATATCATTCCTAATCATCGAGATGTAACTAAGAAAATCAGGTCAGCCAAGTGAGAGAATTAAATAATCAGCCAAATTCAAATTTCATTATCCAAATTTATATATTTATGTTTTCATATTCACCCCATAATCCCCCAGATGCCCCATGAAGTAAGAGTTACAATCTTCAATTTGGAGGTATAGAAATGGAAGCACAACTAATTTGTCAAACTATCAAGTGTGATTTCATTGTGGTGAGGAGAAGGGACTTGGCTCTGTTTCTCTTCAGACACTGATATACGTGAGAAAGTATACCAGCATGTGATAACAGTAAGTGGGGAGGAAATTTCATCCTATAAAAGTGGTTACAGGGAACAGTAGACAAAAGATAATTTGTATTTTTTATAAGCAAATAATAACCTTTAGAAATTTCTTCTGAAAAAGTATCAATGGCAAGGATAAGAGACTTCAGTTGGCAGTGTCTTTCATTTGATGGCTTTCACCAAGTGCAGAGCCTAAGATATACTAAAGTGGGGGTGTGCAAGATGTAAAGCCAAGTCTTTCTAGACTTGATGGGAAGTCACAAGGAGAAAGGAAGCAGGTATTAAGTCTTTGAGGTGCACAGGGATTCCTGAGTTTTGAGAATCCGCAGGTATCTGATAGTATCTCTGATTAGAGAGTGAGAGTGAAAGTACAGCATGTGGGCAGAGAAGACTTCTCCTGGTTTGACCATCTGCCTCCCTCATAATGAATCTGGGACAGGTGCACAGACAATAAGTCTGCTGTATATTAATAGATCCCTTGTGTAGCCCAAGAAATGGTGTAGCGGTGGTGAGGTGTGCGTGTCCCTGAAAATAACTATTAAATAAGGATTGTTAGGGGAAATCAGAGAGCCCAGCAGAACAAGCGTAGTGATTTATTAGGATGCTTAAGAGCAAGTTGAGAAAAGTGGATCTTTACAAGCTTTTCCTAATGAATGTGAAGTGGGGCATAAAGTTAAAGTCAGTTCTCTCTGGGCAGAACTTGAAGAATAAAACCCCAGTAGAAATCATGGCATCTCAGGGGTAGCTACAGATTGCATCGCAAACAGCAGCCTTCTTAGTGGTTCCTTAATTGAATGTTCAGGAGACAGTTCTGTGATGGTGGTAGATAGGGGGTGAGAAGTGATGAGAGATGAGAAGTAACGGGGAAGGGATGTGATCAACTGGGCTTGTTTACTCTGAGAGCTGGTGATGGAGATACTGAAGGAGGGAAATATATTTCTATCATTTAGGTCATTGTCTTCATGCAGAAGGAAAAGGAAAATGAGACTCTCATACACCAAATGTTAACAAAGCAGCTGTTATATTTCAGTGTGTGCTAGTAGCTAGTATCAGGGTTGTTACTTCACATAGTCTTAGGAATACACTTTTAGAGAGATGCTTTGACCTACTTGGAGGTATTACTGATAGAAATCATCATAGGCTGCTCGCATCAGCACTTACCCATCATAGGCATGAGGAGAAACTTTCATAGGATTTCAACTCTTGCACTCTTTAACTTTATGAGGGTGTTTCTTATTCTACTCCCTACAACTTTTCTCATCATTAATCCTTCCATTCTATGAGGTTCTCTAGACATTGGCAATAACACAAATTAAGGAGTGACTCTCAAAGCATTTAGTACGAAAGCAAGAACACTCTCAGATGACTCATTACTGTTTTTTGTTCTGTAACCACTCAACAATTTCTCATTCTTCTAGGCTACTGTAAAACTCACAACCAAATTACTAATTATATTCTTTCCTTGCTTGTGTTCATCCCTACTAGAGCATGGATTAGAAATCTAGTATTCCAATCTTGTTTGCTTATCAGTTGTTCAGATTAGCTTGTCAATTAGCAATCCAAACAAATGCAATATTTATACATATTTAAGATGGAAATTATTCATTCAATTTGCATTAGCATGAAGTAGCCTGTTGGACATAGTACATAACAAAGTACCACAGAAAGAAAAGGTACCTGGCCAGGCCTAGTCAGTACCTCCTTCTGCTGGTTGTAGAATAGGAGAAGCTGACTACATTTAGAAGGTGAGTCCTTTTTTCTATTCTGCTCTTTAAGACCAGCTTTTCTAGCATTTAGGAATCTCTAAATCTGTATTTCACAAAATTTCTCTGTTACTTGTCCACCAAACTTCAGCACAGTTACTGCACCTGAAAGTTTTACCAGATAAACAAGAATGTTTTTCTATTCATTTTCGGTAATAATGATATCTAATAACTTTATTTTTAAACACGTTACAATAGGTGGCAGGTTTCTTCATTGTGTCATTTTCTGTGTGTGTGACATTGCCTCTCAGAATATATTTTACTTAAATTGGTGAATTTATTGCCATAAAATTTCTTGTAACGTGTTACTTTTCTTTTATCTATTAGATTTCTAGTGACACTTTTGAAAAACTTACTACTAACATGTTTTCTGTTCTTTCCCTATATTTCTTAATCAATTAGTGTAGCTATAGGTTTATCAGTTTTTCGGTTTTTACAAACAATTAGGTTTTGGCTTCTTTGATTTTTTCTATCATTTGTTTTCTATTTTGTTGATTTCTTCTTTTCTTCATTAGTTTTCTTTTTCTTCTTTGTAGTTTCCTGTCTGATATTATGCTCTACTTCTTTCCTTAAATAAGCATTTAAAACTATAAATTTTCTGCTAAGAAAAATTATGATGTTATATTCATCTTAAAACATGAAATTTGAAATATTGAATTTTCATTATTTTTGAAATATTTTCTAATTTCCCTTTTGATTACTTCACTGACATTAAAAGTATGTTCTTTAACATCAAAATACATTGGAAATTTATATTTTAATATTATTGAATTGCTTTCCATGTGGTCGGAGAACAAACGTTTTTTAGGATTTCAATCCTTTACATTATGAGTTCAATCCCTGGTGCCGCAAAAAAAAAAAAAAAAAAAAAAAACCTTTACATTTATTTGATATTAATTAAGATCTTTTATTTGTTTCTTCTGCGACAAGGTCTTGCTATGTTCCCTAGTTGGCTTGAACTCATGGGCTCAAGAGGTCACGTAGTCCTCCTGCTTGGCCTTCTGAGTAACTGGGACTACCGTGCCCAGCCTTTTTTAGTTTTTTTTAAAGACCCAAGAATATGTTCTATTTTGGTCAATGATTCGTGTGCACGTGAATGTGTTTTCCGCTTTTGTTGTGTATAGCATTCTATAAATATCTTTAGGCTGAGTAGGTTGCTGCTGCTGCTTTTTCACGTTTTTCTTAAATTTATGTAATTATGCTTTTGACTTCTGATAATAGAAAAGTGTCACAATCTCTAATTATGACTTTGTTCACATTTTCACTTAAGTTTATCAAGTTTCATTTTATGACTATTGAATCTATGTTATTAGGTACATGCACATTTATAATCTTTATATATTCCTTATGAGTTGAACTTTTACCAAATTTATATTTCTGATAATGGTTTTTATCTTGCCTATTTAGCAAATAATATGGTTCATTAGACTTCTTATAGTTACTATTTACATGATCTATCCTTTTCTATCCAATTACTTTCACCCTGTTTATATTTAAAGTTGTATTTTATAAGCAGCATATAGTCAAATATTGGTTTCTAATCCCTTCTAACAATGTTTCCCTTCTGTTATAATCACCATTTATGTATTTCCCTATTTTGTTTGTAGTATTTCTAGTATTATATTGAATCCTAGCCATGATTACATTGTTCCTTCTTTCGTTCTGGAGCCTAAGGTAATGCTACTAAAATTTCCCCATAATTGTCATGTTTGTCTTATTTATTTGGTAGATTGCTTTTATATCTTTGTCAAATTAACGAAATTCTACTCCTGGTATCCTTAGCTTTCTCTACATGTATATGTTACATGTACCAAATTTCTTTTTTGATCTACTCTTTTTTTTTCCTTATTTGGATTTAGAGTAACAAAACAAGTTAGTTTTTGTTAGTCTTTGTACAAGGAAAATCTAACCTCTCACATGAAATTTTGAGAACATATACATGTAAAACGATTTGTACCTGGGATTATTTTTTCTTTCATTGGAATCTATGTAAGTCCTTGATTAACATGCATTTAAATTCATTTAATAATTATTAAATTATTGAAATTTTATTTTAAATTTATACTTTTATATGTTTTAAATATTTGTTGGCATATAATTTCTTATAATATTTTTTCAACCTTTGCTGCATTTCCAGTTTTTTGTATATATTTTCCTTATTTTGTGTAATTTTAAAAGACCTAGACTATACTTCTCTAAGTGAGATGTATGGCTCTCAGGATGGAGAACCTCCAGGTTGGGCCACTCATTCATGTGATCTCTCTTCCTTTCTCCATCTGCTATCAAGTGTTCAACTCCAGTGACTCTTTCCTGGGCAGAGATTTTTAAAAATATTCACCTCTTTCAACTGTGATTAAATGGTGGAGCAGCAGCTGTGTAGGAGAAACCATAGGCAAAAAAGGTGAAGAAGTGAGGGATGAAAATGCTGTGTCCAGACTGCC